>JABUQX010143400.1:5000-7500 GCA_015478945.1 Trachelipus rathkii | reverse complement strand
TATCTAACTGTATAAAATAAAAAGTAAGCAAATGAAATGATGATAATGTACTTAATACGATTAATTAGAAATTGAATTGGTCAATTATTATTTGCATTCAATTAAGATGTCAAATTATGCACTAATGCCTTAATTTGGTGTCACATTGACATCATTTTGTTCTTCAAATGTTATTTATGGGTTTCCCCGAGTGATGTACCCTACACTTTCGTCCTCAAAATACTTTTTTGTCGCATCTAAAACTTTTAAAAGAATATACAAAAACTTTATAGGTTCTTTCTACTGAATTTAAAAATAAAGCAGCAATGTTATAAGTACTTAAACCTTACTTTGGGTCTCAGATTCTGATTCAACTCTATTATTAAGTTCGGACCAGAAAGTTGGGAAAATTGGCGAATTACATACACTTTGCACACGTAGTATACTTGTCACCCCCCCAGAGTATAATATTCTTTAGGCCACGATAAGTGTGCCTTCTTTTGAATTTGAAGACTTAAAACCGTAATCATGGATCCTTAATTCCGTTTGGTGATGGGGAAAATAACTCGTACTATTTGTCTGAATTTACAGAAAATCTTCCTTATTGGCATTTGAAGACTTCAGACCAGAAAAAAAACAGTCATCCATAATACGCATTTCGTTTTTGTAGAAAAAAAACAGCATTTAATTATTGACCATACCAGAGTTTCACCATCGCTTATATTTATTTTGATTATTAACATTTCTGATTATTTAAATGAGGAAAGAGTAACTTGATTTCCTGAAGAGTCGAAAAAATCGCTTAGAAGTTTAATAAAGAACTTGCATTTCCATTGGTTATTTCATATATTAAGATTTACTCTATTTTACTGTAATTTGTTTATTTACATTAATCGTCACTGAACCTGTTGAACCTGCCTGTAATGGACTAATTACAACATGAATATGTGAAACAAATGATTTTAGACTAGACAACAATGGGAACATTATAACTGCGAAACAAACCGTCATACGGACTATACAGAAAATGTAATAGAATTTATAAAAGATCCGCTGCTAATCAAGGAAATATAAAATATGCTTCGAAACTATCCAATAAGTACCATCTTATTGAAATTATTAAAGCAATTATTTCTTCAATTAATGAAGAATGCAAGTATCTTTCTAAATATTCCAAAATGATTGACAAACATTTCAATGAGAAAAGCATTGCCACTGTTGAAAAGCTTCTTGCATGGTAGAAGAAGAAGATGCAGAATTATCTTGATCTTTCACTGATCTTTCTTGTCTGCCAGAAATATTATACGCGAGGGGCATTTCCAGGTTTCCCCCCCCCCCCAATAAAAGACTCAGCAGACTAGATGTAGAGAAAGATGAAAAAATAACTAGTTTTAAAATTTGATCTTCTTAAAAGAGTTCAATTATTGACCATGTTCGCAGCTTTAGCTTACAGTAAGTACGGTACCATTAAACATAGAAACAATCATTCTCGTATTACATGTACCCTTAACAACAGAGGACAATCTAACGAATCTCATAGAACATCCTACAACGGGTGATGGGTTTTCTTCCTACTAGAATGCAATAGTTTTGCTAAGTTAGATAGCCATTTTGTGGATATTATTTCCAAAACAAGCGAACTCGTCAACTAAAGATGCTTAAAATTTTCTTCTTATATCATCAACAAAAATATTTTTGGTGTTGTGGTGTCAGTAATGTATTGGTGATTCTGACCCCTTATTATTATTATTATTATTATTATTATTATTATTATTATTATTATTATTATTATTATTATTATTATTATTATTATTATTATTATTATTATTATTATTATTACTCGAATTTTATTTTATTAGTAAATTTTGTTACATTATGATTTCAAAAATTACATAAGAATTTAAATAATTTAAGCATTTTTGTGTTATCCATGCTGTTAGGAAGTAAGTATATGGTCTGCTACATAGAAACATAGCGATCTGAGTGGCTGAATTTGTGTTCTCAGCTGAATCATCTTAATTAGTTCAATTATCGTGGGTTAAAATAAAGTTAACTGAAGCACTTTCTTATTTGAAGTCATCCTTTCAACAGTTAAGATAATATGTTCTTACGTAAAAACCAAGAGTACTTATACTGTTCACAGGAGAGACGACAGAGTTGTCAAAGAAAGAAAATTGGGAAGCGATGTCGGGAGGAAAGTGTTAAAAAAAAAAAATCAAACTGGGCAAATATACTTATTCATATCCAGAAATTTCAGCTAAAAGACTTATTTGACAAAAAAAAAAAAAAATCAATGAAGGAAAGATTAGTATGAAACTATGAGGATCATCAATGGCAATGTCCATTATTGACAACAGGAACCAGAGAAGCCGCCCATTACTAAATAATATCAAATCAACTGAGAAGAAATCAAATGAAAGAAAATTGAATTATAGAAACTTATAGTTTCTCAGTGAATGCAACTAGGCTTCTGGAAAGCCCTAAGGTATCATCATTTACAAAAGTCCTGATAAATCAAACG
>JABUQX010143400.1:0-2500 GCA_015478945.1 Trachelipus rathkii | reverse complement strand
TAAAACATTTAAAATTGCTTCTTAAAGAACTGTGAAAAGAAATTTATCAATTTTATTATTGAATTTAAATTAATTTATTATTAAAAATAAATTAACATTTTCCTTACATTGCATAGTTATCAGGTAGGATTAGATATAAAACTTTCTAACACATTTCTCCAGTTGACCTGACCCCAACAGATACACATTAAAGTAAAGATATTATATATTTGAAAATGTTTCAAAGTAAATTCAAAGTATTAAATTTTGTTTCAAACAGACGTTTAACTTGTATGAATGACTGAAAAGGGGTGCAAAGAACTAATTTATTACAATTTGTGCAAGTCTATTTTTGGGAAGCAAATCATGTTTACAAACATACTCGAGTATAAGGCAGGTCAGAAATATCCATTATAACCCTAATCAACATTGTTGAATGGATACGAAGCATGAACTTTAAACAAGGCAGAAGAAACAGATGCTAACTGCTAAGAGAGAGAGAGAGAAAAGAGAGAGGATGCTAATAATTTGGTGGACTGAAAGGTAGAGAAACAGATAAGACAGAGACAACCCCATTTTGTGGGACAAAAAAGACAAATTGAGAAAAGACGACAAGGAGGAATACCTAGGATGACATAAATTGTAAAAGTTGTCGGTGTACGACAAACTAAAAGTAGACTAAGTACTGTCAACTTGTCAAAGGCAAGAGAACGAGAAGAATTTGGCTTCATGGTTGCCAACAACCATGTACCATGATAATGAATATCGATTTTTATATATACAAGAATAACATTATATATATATATATATATATATATATATATATATATATAGATATATATATATATACTAGGTTAACTACAAGTACTACAGCCTTATAATTCAGACCATACACTTCAGAGCAATTTGCACTTGTAATTTGGTAATTTGTAATTTCAAACCAACAAAATTTGTACTCTGCACTTGTACTTGAGCCTTTGTACTTTGGTAATTTGTATGCTTGGTACTTCAGGGGCACTTTGGCACTTTAACCTGCCACATTATCTTTATTTTTTTACATCATTTTCCCACATATTGATATTATTATTTTTTATAAATGTATTCTAAATAAATTTCCATTTATGAATGTAAAGTATGTCATTATGTATACATATATATATATATATATATATATATATATATATATATATATATATATATATATATATATATATATATATATATATATATATATATATATATATATATATATATATATATATATATATATATATATATATCATCACTTCACCTTTTTCCCAAGATTGGGGGTAAGGTACTGTACAAGCATCGGAAAAAAAGTAGTAGAAGAATAGGACACAAGTCGAAAAGAAAGCCCAGCTCACTCTCCTTTATACCGTACAGGAGTGGGACCCGCCGCACAGAAAAATCTATCTCAGAGCTTCACGGGACCGCGCGATGGACTCACTATGGCATCCTGCCAAGGTGGGTTCATCCCTTTGGACCAGGTGGGCCACAACCATACACTCTCACAAACCCCGCCATTCAATTCTATTATGCACTCTTTCTGCCCCCATAAACCTACATTTCACTCCAGACATTTTGCTGACCTTAACCACTTTTCTCGGTCTCCAGCCAGTCACATTCCTGCAACACACTCAACACTATACATCCGCTTTCAACTAAACTGACTAATTATCCATTCTTTTCCATAAGACCAAAACCATCGTAAATATACTTACTTATTCTCATTTATCCCCTTTTTCACACCATACAACTTTGTAATACGTTCATTCCTCATTTTATCAATTCTTCTCACACCTAATTGACGCCCCCAGGTAAGATTGTCCATCTGAAACATTATTAAATTTTAGATCTATACCTCTTACTTAGACCATAGCCTTACATTACTATAAGCATTAACACAGAGTAACAACTTAATACTCATGTAAAAAAAAAAGACACATGAGCACCTTCTCAATTTAGTATCTCTGCTAGATCCACCAAGGACTTAATTGCACCAGTCTCCTTCCTTCAATTCACAACTTACCAATACACTCGGCATCATCCGTTCCTTTTTATGACATATAGTATATATTTATTTAAAAATCTCTATCTCTTTATTTAAATATATATATATATATATATATATATATATATATATATATATATATATATATATATATAATATATCCCAAAATATTTAAACTCATTATTTGTTCCAGCTGCCCACCATCTAGCATAACTTCACACCGAGGACAGTCACCATTACTATAACCTTACTCTTATTTACGTTTACTAAACTATTCTTTTGTACACCTCCAAATCTCTCTACCAATCTCCTCAAACTCTCTTCAGATTCACCACAAACCATATTATATAGGGTATAGGAGCAGGGGATATAGTATATATATATATATATATATATATATATTGAAGTTATGCACGAAAACGAAAGCGTTCTATGACAAATGCAGAAACGGTTGCAAACACCCAATTATATTGAACGTTTTCTACATCG
>JABUQX010143399.1:32500-43309 GCA_015478945.1 Trachelipus rathkii | reverse complement strand
ACCAATGCATTCAGAGCCACAGAATCACTAGTTTTGAAACATCGTTACATTAGTAAAGTTCACCTAGAGAAAGGTGATGTAGGTTGTGCTTTCAAATCTGTTGTCCTGTTTAGGAAAATAGCGAGAGAATGTGTAAAGGTCAAAGATATTCATTCGTACACAATAGAGAATGAGGCAGAAGCATTAGCTAAAAAATGTGGTATGGAATATACAGATTCTTTCATAGTAACTGATTTTGAAAAAATCGAGAATGTCGTATAGTCGTATTCGGTCCTGAAGGTAATGGAGTAAAAATACTTTATAATCCATCTAACGAGAACAGAAATGATCCTTTATACATTATAGGCCATGATGGAGTAAATCATTACTATGCTATAAAAGAAGATAAGCTGAAGTTATGTTTTGAGAATACCAAAAAGCATAAGGCGTATATGAATGGTATCTTTTGCACTTATTGTTACACTTTCAACAGCAATAATATCGCGCATAAATTAGACTGTGAACATTATGGATGTAGACAGTGTCTATACGATAAGTGTCAAGGCTCATTTGATCACGATGGTATATTCCATGAATGTCGTGAATGTAATCGTGAATTTTATAATGCATTCTGTTTTAAAAAACATCAAGATAATAATACGTGCAAGAAAATTAAGATTTGCAAACTCTGCCTTGTGCAAATAAATGCTGATCGTTACGGTATTTTCCAACACGACTGCACAAAAGCCTTTTGTACTATATGTAAAGAAAAATACGTGCCTAAAGAAGACGAATATCATATATGCTACATGAAAAAGAAAATTAAAAAGAAGAAAGATACTGATCCGGTGGTTTATACATGTTACTATGATATCGAGACATACCAGGAAGATAAAGGTTATGATGATAAAGGAAGAAGAATAATAGAATTGCGTCCTTATTTACTGGTATGCCAGATGATATGCGAAATGTGTACAGATAAGGAAGGTGAGCAGGTATGCTCACATTGTGGTCCAAGAACAAGAACATTTAAATTAGAGGCCGAAAAAACGCCTGTAAATCAATTTATAGACTTCCTGATGGAGTTTTCAGAGAAAAATCCTAAGTCAAAAGTAGTTGTTGCTCATAATGGTGGAAAAATTTGCAGTCTATAATCAGTTCGTATAGCCATCATTACTGACCACCGAGTTCGGAATTCTATCATGACCCTTTAAAGGGGGTAATAAATAATTTCAATGGGATCTAGATATGATATACACTTCAGGGATACATTGCTTTTCACACCATGTGCATTGAAAAGCATGCCTAGAAAGATACATGGGTGTTAGTGAAAAGACAATTCCAGGGTTTCCTTACATACACATTTTTAAATGAAGATGCATTGAGACTATCTGAGGACCTATTCTGATAAATTCTTTGAAGTAGATAAGAAACAACTCAACAGATGAAAACTAGAATTTGAAGAGTATATAAATAAGTTTATAGGTAAAGAGGCCCTGCAATATTTTTGAAGAATGTGAAAAGTATTGTGTACAAGATGTTAATATACTAAGAAAATGTTTTGAGAAGTTTAGGGTAGCTTCATTAAAGAATTTGATATAGATTGTCTAGATAACAACACAACAATTGCGTCTTTATGCTTTACACTTTATAAAAATGTGTTTATGCCTGATGAAAAAATTACTATTCTGGGTAGAGAGAACCCTAAACCTTTCACCTACGAAGCAATTCGCTGGCTCTTGTATCAAGAAAAATTGAACAATATAGACATAAGGCACGCTCGTAACGGTGGAGAGAAAGGGTTTAAAATTAAGAACAAGTGGCTTTACCCTGATGGGTTTGGTTATGTAAAAGGAGTGAAAACTGCGTTCCTATACCATGGTTGTGCATGGCATGGACATAAAGACTGTAATAAAGGAAAAGGCATGCTGCATAACGTATCGGCTGTTGACCGCTACAATCTCACCATGAAACAAGAAGATAGGTATAAAGAAGCAGGGTTTAATGTAGTACGTGTGTGGGAATGTGAATGGAAGGTACAAAAGACCCAAATCATTCAAGATCCTGATCATACCGATGAAAACATAAGCATTAACGACTATATTCAACGTCTTAGCAATGATGTTGTTAACAACAGACTCATAATAGACAATTCCTTGTTTGGAGGCCGCACTGAACCATTCGTACATTACTATCCTCCAACTAAAGGGCAGAAGATCATGTATTTAGACTATTCATCACTTTATCCTTATGTTCAGAAGCGAATGAAATACCCTTGTGGACCCCCTGAAAAACTGATAGGTGATAAAGTACCTGACATTGAATCATTTAAGAATGGCATCAATGATAAATATTTCGGTACAGCTTACATTAAGATTCTTCCTCCTCAAGACTTATACATCCCCGTCCTCGCCAAAAGAGCCAAAAATAAATTAATATTCCCACTCTGTGCAAAATGTGTTGAAGAAAATTGTGCGAAATGCAATCATGATAAGAATGAACGTGCTATTGAAGGTGTATACACAACACCTGAAATTCAGTTAGCATTAGAGATGGGGTACGAAATAATTAAAATATTTGAAGTTTGGTCGTTTAAAGAGAAGGAGTTTTTATTTGAAGGATATGTGAACCACTTCTTAAAAATAAAAACAGAGGCATCAGGACCACCAAATAATATTCACGAAGATGATCCTGATTACGAGGAAAAACTTAAAGAGTTTGTTCGTCTTTTCAGAGAAAAGGAAGGTGTCGAACTTGATATTAACAATATCAAGAAAAACCCAGGGATGCGATTCATTGCAAAATTATGTCTCAATTCTCTTTGGGGAAAATTTGCACAAAATACGCCTACAAGAGGAGATGTAGTATGTACTAGTGATAAACAAGTATGGGAACTAATCAATCAATGCGACAATGAAGTCACTAGTGTTATTCCAATAGGCTGTAAATATGTTGTAACAGTTGTCAAAAATGCACTAGCCGAACGCACGTCAACTGCTACAAATATTCCTATCGCATCGTTTACGACTGCATATGCACGTATAAAATTATACGAGCTACTTAACAAAGTCAAACAAAGGGCATTGTACTGCGATACAGACTCTTGTATTTTTGTCGCTGGAGAAAACGATGAAGTTATTGAAACAGGAAACTTTTTAGGTGAACTAACAGATGAAATATAGCAGAATACGGTTCTGAGGCATACGCTGATTCCTTTGTGTGTACTGGACCTAAGTCTTATGCTGTTAGAATAAGAACTGCAGATGGAAATATAAAATATATTGTAAAAGCCAAAGGTCTTACAATCAATAAAGATACAAAGGATACTATTAATTTTGAAAAATTGTTAAAGTTAACGTATGATCGTTGCTCTGAAAATAGTATAGGTCACGATGAGTCGTTGTACAATGATATCAAAAACCATGATGTTACAGTGAAAGCAATGAATGAAATACAATTTGATAATGTTGATAAAGATGATGTACGAGACGATGACCTACCTCATAAAAAAGCTGCACGAATAGACGAGTCACAGAATCCTAATGCTAATTTACACGGAAGTAACAGAGGAGGGTTATGTTATAGTGTGTCTAATATAACTTTTCAGCCTGGGAAATATGGAGGTGTCAGTATTGTTGCTGGTACTAAAATGGTACAGCACACAACCGACAAGCGAATCTTTATTAAAAATTCATGTCGCACTGCATCATATGGTTATAAGGGTACATTAATTTCCATTTAATATATTATAAATATTTATCTATGTCTAATGTATAATGTTTAATGTTTTTCCATGTACAAATATTCTGAATAATAAAATGTAAATAATAAAGTTATTTTTATTATCCCTTACATAAAATCATTTTCATGTTTCGCGTTGAAATTTTCTGAAAGGGCGGAGCTACCTAAAAAGAGATAAGCCTAAAAAAATATTTCAGGTGTTTCTATTGCGTGATGTTGTGTGTGTGTGTGTGTGTGTGTGTGTGTGTGTGTGTGTGTGTGTGTGTGTGTGTGTGTGTGTGTGTGTGTGTGTGTGTGTGTGTGTGTGTGTGTGTGTGTGTGTGTGTGTGTGTGTGTGTGTGTGTGTGTGTGTGTGCGTGTGTGTGTGTGTGTGTGTGTGTGTGTGTGTGTGTGTGTGTGTGTGTGTGTGTGTGTGTGTGTGTGTGTGTGTGTGTGTGTGTGTGGGATATTATTAGGTAATAATAATCTTAATGTGTATTTGTATGATAATAATAAAAATTTTGTTATATAATAACAATATATATTTATAAGGAATAATATATATCACTAATAATAATAATATGTGTGTATGTGTATAAAACCATTTGTATGTATGTGTGTGTGTGTATAATAATAATATTAATACGAATAAATAAGTATTGTTAATAACAATATGTATGTAGAATGTGTGTATGTGTATGTATATGTGTGTGTGTGGCTACAATACAATGTGTATCATTAGCTTCCCTAGTTCATTACAATAATTAGGTCAAAGGACATGATAAATCTTTCTTAAAAATTAACGTGTTAGTCTAGAATTATCACATTGATATGTTAGAGACATGTGAGTAAAGGGTGAATATAAAAATAGGTTACGTTTTTGCATGTAATGCTAGTTACTTACTGTTGCCAAGTATGGAACTTTGTTAATGATAGCAGTTTATTAGGGCTTAAGGTGTGTCAGGTTTGTCGTTGCACATTATTTTCTTAGTTCATGTTAGCTTTATTGATGTGGAAACCTTATTACGTTAGAGTATACTCGTGACGTCAGTATGATAATTAGCAATGTTGTGTAGAAATTTTGCTAAATGCTACTATGTTAATCTTGCAAAATTAACGTGATGTATTCGAGAACAGTAAATAAAAATATGACTACGTTTCTGCGCTGTAATGTTAGTTTCTTTACTGGTGTTATGTGGAACTTTGTTAAGGTTAACAGTTCGTTTCATGCAATGTTAGTTTCTTTACTGGTGTTATGTGCGGTACTTTGTTAAGGTTAGCAGTTTATTCGGTCTTAAGGTGCTTTAGGTTTATCGTTGTACATTATTTTCTTAGTTCAGATGATGTCATGTTAGCTTTATTAATGTGAAAACTTTGTTACGTTATCATATACTCGTTGATTTTTGTATAAAGAACTTGATTTTATGTTATGTTTATTAAAAAAGGATACTCGAAATGTGACTTGAATCAATAGATCAATAGATCACAACTGGACAGGAGGGTGAGTGGATGGTGGTTTGATTTACTGATTTACTGCTTTAGGGTATGTAAAACATGACAATTTTAGTAAAAAATTTGACCTTAATCAATAGATCAATAGATCAATAGATCAATAGATCAATAGAATCAATAGATTCACAAATGGACATGAGGGTATGGAGGGAAGTTTGATTTACTGATTTACTGCTTTAGGGTATGTAAAACATGACAATTTTAGTAAAAAATTTGACCTTAATCAATAGATCAATAGATCAATAGATCAATAGATCAATAGATCAATAGATCACAAATGGACAGGAGGGTAGGTTGGGTGGCTTGATTTACTGATTTACTGCTTTAGGGTATGTAAAACATGACAATTTTAGTAAAAAATTTGACCTTAATCAATAGATCAATAGATCAATAGATCAATAGATCAATAGATCAATAGATCAATAGATCACAACTGGACAGGAGGGTGAGTGGATGGTGGTTTGATTTAGTGATTTACTGCTTTAGGGTATGTAAAAACGTAAATTTTTTACGTTTTAAACATGAAAAGCATAATTTTTTTTAGTAAAAACAAAAAGTTTAAAAAAAAAAAAAAAAAAAAAAAAAAAAAAAAAAAAAAAAAATTAAAAATTAAAAATAAAGTTAGAAAATTAAAATTAAAAATTTAAAATAAAATTAAACAAAGTATAAATGTAAAATAAAACTTTCAAAAAAATAAAGTTAGAAAAGTAAATTTAAATAAAAATAAAAAAATAAAAATGAAAAAATAAAAATGAAAAATAAAAAATAAAAAATAAAAATAAAGTTAGAAAAATAAATTGAAATAAAAATAAAAAATAAAAATTAAAAAATAAAATAAAGTTAAACACAAAGTATAAATGTAAAATAAAAACTTATAAAAAAAATAGTAAACAGTATATGTATGTTTCAACTTAGGAAAAAAATTATATTAGTTAACGTTTATAAATAGAAAATGAGATTTGAAAATAGAAATGTTAGTCTTCAACATTTATAAAATAAAGGTTATCTTTGCATGATGCAATGCAATATACGACATGTACATGTTAGAACAGATGCAGTTATGTAAACAGTAATGATATTGTATTATTAAATGAATGTTTACTATCAAATAAATAACACAGCCAGCACCAGTGCCTCCACAAACTCTGAATTCTTCTCAGACTCCTCTTCATTCTCTTCCTTCCTCCTTCCTCCTTTCTTCTTCTTCCTTTCTTCTTCCTTTCTTCTTCTTCCTCTGTTTTGCATTCCATGCATTTCTTCTTCTTCTTTTTCAAAGGGGGACCCCCCTCCGGCGGGGTCCCTGGACTCCGAAGCCGAATCCGATTCCAACTCCGTCTCCGTCTCCGACTCCGACTCCATCTCGTTCAACCTTTCTCTGAGTTTCAGTCTTTTATGATCAATTTTAATTTTTTGAGGGGCAGCGTCCCCCCTTACGGGGGGGACGCAGAGGAACGTAATCTCGTCTCCGACGAGATTGCGTCATCATATAGCTCACATCCAAATTTCAGCCAATTACGAACACTTCGATTTTTTAAGAGGGGTGGGGTCCCCTTCGGGGGACCCACGGGGACGTAACTTCGTATACGAATGGGGTACGTCATCATCTAACACCCCTCCAAATTTTAGCTTGATACGATAACTCTAACTTATATAGATATATGTCGGAGCCAGCGGCGCGGTGCGGGGCGGTGCGGTGCGGTGCGGACCGGTGCGGTGCGGACTCGGAAATCGCAGAAGGAGACGCAGAAGGGTTTAAAACACAACTCAGAAGTGATCCCTTCGGGGATCACTTCTTCGACGTAATAAAAATAATAATAATAATGTGTATGTGTATGCGCACGCGCGCGTAATAAAAAATAATACAAACAAACATAGACAAACCTTCGGTTTGTCTGTTTGTCGGATTGACAGCCCTTCGGGCTGTCAATCCTCCATATAACCCTAATATATCTCTATTCATTTATATAGAAAAAAGTGGTCGCGCAAGTTGTCCTATTACTACAGCGATTAATCGAATGTTAATTATTGGAATTATTTTCTTTCGATTACATTTTCAGTGCTAAATGACAACCAGAGCACGTAGAAAGACGATTTAAAGATCGATTTAGGGGTAATCGATCACGATAAATCGATTGGAACCATCAAAAATGATCTATCGATCATTTAAAACCTTCTAGGAACCAAAAAGCCCCCTTTGGGGTTAAAATCCTTGAGTTCAGGCTCAAAACCTCGGAAGTCGGTCTTCCAGACCTTAAATTCGGTCTCACCGACCTTAAAAACCCTAGGCTTGACACGTCAAGCTTGAAAAACCAATGTTGCAAAATGTTGCTTGCAACATTTGCAACATTGCATGCAACATCCGGTTGCAACTTCCGGCCGTGACCTTGGCCGTCAGTTGTCCACCCTATACTACTTACATATATATATATATTTGAAAGTCTTGGCCCCTGGTGGCACAGTGGTACCCAAATTCCACCAAGTTGGGAAAAAAAGACCTAGGACAGACAGCAATTACAGTGTTAATACTGCATGCAAAAATGTTTATAAGGTAGTTTGGAAAATAGATAACGGGAGTGTGTTCCAGACTTTACCAGTGGAGTACATGTAAGATTGAGCATAGCTGTTAAGTCTGAGGTCAGAGAGAGCATAGAGAAATATGAGACTGTGTAGAAAGGTGTGTCGCAAGAACGCTTCTCAATGAAAGAGGTATGTGATTGAAGAGTTCAGGAGAGCAGTGTCCGTTATAATAGCGATGAAATAAAGAGAGTGACGCAACAATTCGATTGATAAGACGAAAAGCCCTAGACTCAACCATTTGAAGAGGAGCAGTGTGAGTGGAATCACTCCAGATTCGTGAGGCATTCTCTATACAGGGGTGAACGACACCCCTATAAATATCAAACAACTGAGGTGGTGTGAAGAAATTCTGAATGCGCCTCAGAACACCCAACCTTTTAGAAGCTTGTTTAGAAAGAGAAGTAATATGAACCTTCCAATTAAGGTCACGAGAAAAACACCAGAATAGAACAGAAGAATAGTGAGTTGTGAGGACACCACAGGAGATAGACCTCTGTAGTTATAATACATGTTTATTTACAAGTTGAAAGATGAAGTAGTTTTGAAGCATTCAGTAACCTTCATTCTCAATGCTCAGTTAGAACTTCGAGAAAGATCAGAGGTTATTTGCTCCAAGGGGACCTCTTCCAGATTGAACTAATTAATGTCTTTCAAAATGAAAGGAGTAATGTAGGACAGAAACGTTAACATAGGAGTGAAAAGTTGGAGAAGTGATAGACAGAGGTCATTAATGAAAAGTAGAAAGACAGTTGAGGATAGGACAAAACTCACTATAAATTTAAAGAATGAACGATGGCTCTCGAAACAGCTGCTGAAGACCGGAAGAGAGAGAGAGAGAGAGAGAGAGAGAGAGAGAGAGAGAGAGAGAGAGAGAGAGAGAGAGAGAGAGAGATTAATAAAGAGAGAGAGAGAGAGAGAGAGAGAGAGAGAGAGAGAGAGAGAGAGAGAGAGAGAGAGAGAGAGAGAGAGAGAGAGTGTAGAAATCGAGGGTTTGTGTCAAACTCTATCGTAGGAATCAAAGGTTTGTGACAAACTCTCCAATAGGAATCAAAGGTTTGTGTCAAACTCTACCGTAGGAATCAAAGGTTTGTGTCAAACTTTACAGTTAGAATCAAAGGTTTGTGTCAAACTCTACCGTAGTAATCAAAGGTTTGTGTCAAGCACTACCTTTAGCTCTCTAAGTGTCTGTCACCACGTCGAAAGTTACACCGTAATGCCGAAGGGCATAGAACCAAGAATCAGAAAAGAAAGAGAAAGAAGATCACCAGTAGAGCGCTTCTTACAAAAGCCATGCTGGCGATCAGAGATAAGATTAGAAGAATTGAGATGTTTCCAAATATTCCTTTTAAGGATAGATTTGAAAAATTTAGAAACAACAAAGGTTAAAGCAATATGATGATAGTTTGAGTGTTGAAAGGGTCCCCTTTTTTCGTCACATCCTGAATAAGCGAACGTTTCCACCAGGAAGGGAAAGTGGAACTACAAAGGCAGAGTCGGAAAAGTTTATCAAGGTAGGATGAAAGCACGAAAGTACGAAAGCTCAAGTTTTGAGAACCGCAGGAGGGATACCATGAGGACCGTATCCTTCTTAGCATTAAGCTCAGAGAGATATGAAATAACATCTTTAGACGAAATTGAAATATTAATCATCAATGAGTTGGGGAGGTGGAGGAGTAGGAATAGCTCCGAAATTGTTTAATGTGGAATTGGAGAAAAATGTTTGAGTGAAGAGTTCAGTTTTATCAGAAGGCACAGCGAAGCAGTGGTCATTTCATAGGAAGTCAAAGATGTACTGACCGGTTTTGCAGCAACGAAGTGCAAAATACGTTTCCTCAATGTTGGTGGGGCTTTCCTGTGGAAAACTTGAAGAGGAAGAAGAGATACGGAGATAAAAAGGTGATCGGGGGAACCCAGAGGAGGAAAAAGTTTAACAGAATAGTGAGAAGGATTGGAGATTAGGTCTATAATGTTGGAATCATCTCCAAGGTCATCAGTGATATGAGTAGGAAGCTGAGCCAACTGCTCTAGGTCATTCTGGACAAAAAAGTGGTAGGCATGTTCATCAGCTATATCTTGAGAATTAGAGAAAAGCCATTGGCAATGAAGAACGTTAAGATCCCGAAGAATGATGATATCAATGAAAGGTGAAGAGGTGAAAATGTGTTCAAATTTGGAGTTTAAGTAGTCGAAGAATTTAGGATAGTCTGTTGACGTTAGGAGACAGATATATAGAACAGATGAAAATAGTAGTAGATCGACAGGATAGTCTGAGCCATAATGTACAAAATTCGGGGGACTTCAAATCAGAGACAAGAGTACAAACATCATCATTGTCCACATAAACACAACCACCTTTGGCAGAAAATTGAGGATAGAGACAATAGTTATGAAAGAACAGAGGAGGGTTTCATGTCAGAACGCTAAAACACCAGAGTTTATATATATATATATATATATATATATATATATATATATATATATATATATATATATATATATATATATATATATATATATATATATAATATATATATATATATATATATATATATATATATAGATATAGAAATATGGGGATGGAGATATATATATATATAAATATAAGTATATATTATAAAAATAGAGATATGAAATATATAACAATATATATATATATATATATATATATATATATATATATATATATATATATATATATATATATATATATATATATATATATATATATATCAGTTGCGTGCGGTGGCTTAGCGTCATGGGGAAGCAATTCGAGCATATATATATATATTGTATATATATATATATATATATATATTTATATATATATATATATATATATATATATATATATATATATATATATATATATATATATATATATATATATATATATATATATATATATATATATATCTCAAATGTTAATATTATTTTCTCTTTTCTTGATTAAATAAATGTATTACTTTTTGGTAGAATGCACTGGTATTTATTCATTTAATCAATTAATGATAAGATGGAAAT
>JABUQX010143399.1:15000-27500 GCA_015478945.1 Trachelipus rathkii | reverse complement strand
TATATATACTCTATATATATATATATATATATATATATATATATTTCTTTGCTCAACATATATATATATATATATATATATATATATATATATATATATATATATATATATATATATATACATAATATATATATATATATATATAACTATATATATATATATATATATATATATATATATATATATATATATATATATATATATATATATATATATACTGTTAACAATATACAAATAATATATATAATAATATATATATATATATATATATATATATATATATATATATATATATATATATAACTATATATATATAATATATATATATATATAAATATATATACATATATATATATATATATATATATATATATATATAATATATATATATATATATATATATATATGTGTCTTTCTTTTTATTTTTTTAATATAAATATATATATCCTTCAATAAATTCAAAAAATAATATATATATATGTATATATATGCTATGCTGCTGCTATCTTATATAACAATATGCTGTATATAACCATGCTATGTAAATCAATTTTGTATATGTGCATATGGATATAAATATATATATGCGCATATATGCTCATATATATATATATATATATATATATATATATATATATATATATATATACTACATATATATATACATATATATATATATATATTATATATATATATATATAAATATACCTATATATATATATATATATATATATATATATATATATATATATATGGGAAATAACTGTTGTCTCAGAAAGTCTTAATAAAAATTTAACACTAGCAATTACGTCTTCAAAAAATCCTTATTTTGAAACATCTAAAATTTATTTCCTTTGAGGTAATTTTTAATTATTCAAATATATATATATATATATATATTATATATATATATATATATATATATATATATATATATATATATATATATATATATATATATATATATATATATATATATATATATATATTGGCCATACTTTAACCTGTGTGTGTGTGTGTGGTGATTTATCCCTTCTCTACTTTGCTACGCTTAGCTTCGTCTTACTCAGACGTAGATGAGTACATTAGTGATGCGTTTTTTAACTAATGGAATAAAGTATCTGGCATCTGCAATAGGTTAGGCCAGAAAGCGGTATCTTGCCTTTTTTTGAGTTTATGTACAGGACCCACCACGGCCCACAAGGAAGCGGCCACACTGGATTGAATAATCAACTCCTTGGGTGGGTCCTGGCTCATACTTATTTTAAATGTCGTAAAAGAAAATTTAGATAGTGAAATGAATATTCAGTCAAAAATAAATAAAAAGATGTCCTTACATTATATATAGTCCTAATATTACATAACAAAATTATATGTTGTGAAGAATATTCAGTTCTTGGAGTTTCTATTAAAGTGGGAGGATTCAGGCAAGATATGGGATAACATTTTAGGAGGTGTTATGGAACATAAAGTAGAAAAATGATGACGGCGAATGGAGTCGTTTAGAATAATCAATGGGGATATGGTGAACAGACTGTGACTGTGGGATATGGCGACGGCAAAATTTGCAGATGAGAGAATTCAGTGACATGTATTGGCTGTGAATGATATTGATGTAGCCAATGCGGAGGTATGTAAGTATCACCTCGTGCAAGCGCTTTCGTCGGTGAGAGGAAGACCACTCACCAATGTTCGGCTTTATATTTCTAAGTTTCGCCCCTCGCTGATCACTCTCCCAGCACTCTTGCCAGTATGACCGGAAGCCTTGTCGGAGAGCAGGATAATAATCAGTTGATGGGAGGCGACCTTGTCGAATGGCATCCGGGAGGTACCTAGAACAGCTCCGGAAAGAGGAGGAAGTTATTCTGGCCTCTCTGTCAGCTATTTCTTTGAGAGTTACCCCTACGTGTGAGAGGAGGTCCAGCATAGTGTAAATTGTTTCTTGCGAGAGTAGAGCAGCCGAAGAAATTGTTGTACAGCGGATACCATTGTGCTTTTAGAATATAGGGCTTTTTAAGTGACTGAAGGGGGCTGAGCGAATCTGAATAAATGACATAAGAGTGATCTTGGGTAAAGAATTAAATTCGTGAGAGGGCAAACATTATAGCCATTAATTCTGATATAAAAATTGAAGCATGAGGGGGAGAGAATGGAAAATGTGGGGTCAAGAAAGACAGCCCACGCACATACACTGTCCCCAGTCTTAGAGCCATCAGTAAATACTGGATAAATCCAGATAAGAATGATGCCTTTAACTAGATTTGGAGAGAGAGGTCAGGACCAGGCAGATGGAAAGAGCAGGGAATAGCCAAGGTGACCAATTGACCGTCGCTGAGATAGAAGTAACGATGTCATTAAATTCGAGAGCAAATAATAATACACTTAGAACACTGCTATACGGAACACATTCATCCAGAGTAAAGGGGGGTGATAGAACAGAAGAGCACCGAACCTGGATGGATCTGTTTGACAGAATGCATTTAATAAAGAGAGGGAGCTGTCCTCTGAAACCGAGCGAGTGGAGTTTAAGGAAAACCCCAGTTCTCCACGTTGTGTCATAAGCTTTTTCAAGGTCAAAAAAGACACAAAGAACCATCCCATCAGTTGAGAAGGCTTCCTTGATGTCATGGTCCAGTTTTAACATGGGATCCGCGGTCGAACGATTTTTTCGGAGACCAAACTGGAAGTATGGAAATGCTTGGCGATTCTCCAGAACAGGGAGAAGGCGGCCAGAAACAATTTTCTCCATTAATTTGCAAGTATGACAGGTCAGCGAAATTGGTCTTTGATTGTCCGCCAACTTAGGATCCTTCCCAGGTTTGGGAATAGGGATTACAAAAGCTGTAGTTCAAACAGATGGAAAAGTAGAAAAGAGGATTCGATCCAGATTCTGTTATATAGATCCAGCAAGAACGCTGATGCAGAAAGGTGAATATGACGGAGCTTAATGTACGAAATTGTGTCTGGGCCAAGGGCACCATCTTTGATATTCACAAGTGCAGTTTGATACTCTGCAAGGGTAAAAAGACGGTTATAGGTAGGATCTTCCCTTTTCACTGTTGAAAAGTCTGGTAGTGCAATGTTAATTCTCACTTTTTGGAAGGCTTCAGGTAACGGAAAGAGCACGAGTGGCTAGCAAAATTATAACCTAATGCAACTTTTTTTTTTAACAGAAAAACACCGTTCACGGGCAGAGCCATAATCTAGGAGTTTGTGTACTCATTTAACGTCCAAGCACGCCCAAGGAGAGAATATCTCACATTCTCCCACCCGACCAGTTGCGAGCCTGGGACTCTCGCTTTTTGGCGAGTGTTCTACCACTGAGCTATCGAGCGCTTTTATATAAATAAATATAAAAAAAACACATACATATATATACACATGAATATATACATATATACACACATAAATACATAAACATGTATTTACAAATATAAATATCACTATTATTATTATCATTATTTTTATTATTACGATTATTATTATTACCATATTATTATCATCATTATTACTATTACTATCATTATCATTACCATTACTATAACATTATTACCATTATTATCATTATCATTATTATCATTATCACCATCATTACTATTACTATCACTGCTGGAGCAGAGATCTAATCGGTATATCAATCCCATAATGGAGGACTGGGCGAAAGTTGTTGGAACGAAGAGATATTTTCTGTGCTTGCTCACTTAAAGAAGGGGCCAGTTTAAAGTCGAAGTATAAGTTCGAAAGTATTGTTTACGTGTTTGGCGCATAATGACGAGATCTCGCGCAGGCTGCCTTAAAATAATAATGTTTGAGGTGGTGGGGATCCTTTTGTATTGTCTGTAGGGTTTTTCTTCTCCAGGTTAGCTTGTGCACACTCTTGGAACCACCAAGGGGTTGCCGAACGCCTACCTGCGGAAGACAGCGGGATGCAAGTTTCTGCTGCTGTGATGATAACCTGCTGGAAAAAGTTAAAGAGCATCATCAATGGTTGGAAACCGCTTATTGAAGGGAGAAAGTGAGATAGCTGTGGGCTGATGAAAAGGGCCAACTCCGCTCGATTGTAACGCCAGCGGTAATGAGGTTTTAACATTGGGCTCTGTGAGAGTACATTTAAGGCTGATAGGAGTAATGGTCTGCTGCCAAAGCCAGCAACGATCACTAAAAGATGGGAGCAAAGGATATAAATATATATATATTTATTATATATATATATATATATATATATATATATATATATATATATATATATATATATATATATATATATATATATATATATATCTATATATATATAACTATACTATATATATATACCGGTATATATATATATATATATATATATATATATATATATATATATATATATATATATATATATATATATATATATATATATATATATATATATATAAATATATATATATATATATATATATATATATAGGAAGAAGAGTTTTTTTTTTTTTTTTCAGATTACCACCACTCACGGGCAGAGCCTTTTTAATGAGTAGTAGGAAATAATACACATGAAAGCCCACCCAGACAGACCAAACCTAACTCCCCATAGTCCTAAGGGGCAGAGACCATAAATCAGTAAAGATAGGATGGTATGTCACAGATTGGCCTGAGTCAGAACCAAACTCTTGATAGGATCACTAAGAAAGGGAATGAGACTCAGATGATCAGGAAATGAGAGTTAAGAAGAGTTTCAAGATCTTAGATAGAATACAAGTAAGAGCTATGGACGATAGTTGGAAGGATCAGAGCGGCTGCCTTTTTGGATTGGTTGGACATACGCGCGCTTCCAGAACTGAGGAAATGTACTAGTATTGAGGCATAGAGCAGAGATTCCCAACCGGTGTGCCGCGGCACTTATGTGTGCCGCGAGATCTGTCAGGGGTGCCGCGTGATTTTAATCTAATTGTAACATCTTTAACCATTTTAATGAAATTACGTTTTCAATTTATTAGGCAAAAATTCTTTAGGAAGGCTTTAAACTCCCTCTTTCCTGAAAGTTAAATATATATACATATATATATATATATATATACTACTATATATTATATAACATATATATATATATATACTATAATATATATATATATGCTAATATAGCAACCTTATATATATATATATATATATATATTCATATATAAATAATAATAATATATGTATATATATATATATATAACATATGCTATATATATATATATATATATATATATATATATATATATATATATATAAAAAAATATAACATATGCGCACTATATATATATATATATGTATCTATATATATATATATATATACATATACTATATATATATACAACAACATATATATATATATATATATATATATATATATTACATAAGTTCTGCGGACAAAACTCTGACATCGTAAAAACAGAAGGTGCTATATGTCTCTATGACCTCTATAAGTCTATGAGTCTATGTCTATTGTTAATTTAAAACTGCTTTCCATTTTGTTTTAAAATTTGTGCTAGAAATGTTCTAAAATTTTCAAGAAATAGGAGAGCGAACTTATACCACCTACTTTAAGTGAGAGTAATTTGAACATTATCATTCCTGGATCTTCAACCTCAAAAGAATTTCTTTTAAAGAAAAGAACGTATTTAGAGAGTTATTTGTCTTACGGATTTTCATGGAACAACGATGCAGATAATCCATGTCCCTTGTGCTTAGTGTGTGGTGAAACGCTAAGCCATGGTACCCAGCAAACTTAAGAGACATCTTGCTACGAAGCACCCAGGTGTATCCACAGAAACCTGGCTCATATTTTTCAAGGCTATTAGAAAATCAAGGAAAAGTTGCTAATAGAATGTTGAAGAGATTTACCACAAGTGACGCTTCTCTCGCAGCTTCATTTAAAGTTGCTGAACTGCTCGCCAAGAAAATGAAACCTCATACAGCTGAAGAGGATATCATTATCCCGGCGTGCAAAATTATCGTTGAAACCATACCAAAATTTCAAAGGTTCCTCTCTCAAACAATACTATTAGCCGTAGAATATCTGAAATGTCATTAAATATAAATGAACAAGTCACAGATAAAATAAAAACTCACCATAAATTTGCTTTACAAATAGATGAAAATACTGATATTACTGCCAAAAAATCAGCTTCTTGGATTCTGTAGATTTATTGACGGTAAATATATCGTGGAGCAGCTTTTGTTTTGCAAAGAGTTGGAAACAACTAGTACCGGCTCCGATAATTTCGCTTCCGTCTCTTCCTATCTCAATAACCATGGTCTTTCATGAAATGACTGTTGTGAAATATGTACTGATGGTGCACCATCAATGACAGGAAAGCATAAAGGATTTATTGCGCCAGCTTTACAGGAAATGTATCATTGAAAATAATTCATTGGTTTCTGCACAGAGAAGCACTAGTAGGGAAGAGTTGTTGTGAGCAGTTCGCTGAAGTTATAAATCAGGTTGTGAAGATGATAAATTACATTAAATCGCGACCTTTGAAGAGAAGACTCTTTAAAAAAAATGTTGTGAAATGGATGCACAATATATCTCATTATTATCTCGTGGTAGAGTACTGAACCGCGTTCTTACACTCAAAGAAGAACTAAAAGTCTTTTTTGAGAAAGCGAAACATGATACATTTTCCTAGGTTGCTGCAAAATGATGATTGGTGTTTACAGCTGTCATATCTGTCAGATATATTTAGTAAACTAAATGTATTAAATATTTCATTACAGGGACGACAAGAAACAACAGTTTCTTCAACCAATGAAATGAAAGGTTTCATGAGAAAGGTAGCTTCTTGGAAGTCTGCAATTGAGAAAAGTGATTTTTCAAATTTTTCAAATTTTCGAAATGTAATGGCGAGGAAAAGCTAAAAGACCTCATTCTTGATCATTTATCAAAATTGCAAGATGCAGTAGATAAGTACTTTCTTTCTCTTTCCGTTAAGAATCTTGAGTGGATTGTTTCCCCATTTCACAAGGCAGATATTGCTGAAGAACTAGATTTCACAGCTACTGAAAGAGACGAATTTAATGATCTCTCCGCTGATTCTTTACTGAAAATTAAACTTGAGAAGACTGACTTATCAGCGGCTGATTTTTGGCTTAGCATACAAAAGGAGTATCCTAACCTAGTAGAAAAAACCACAAGTTTCCTTTTGCCATTTTCAACATCATACTTTTGTGAACAAGCTTTCTCTGCAATGGTCACAATAAAATGCAAAACAAGAAACAGATTGCTGAATTTTCAGTAAAATATGCCTGCTGCGTTATCAAACCTAACATACAATATTTGTGCTCTAAGCATCAAACACAAATTTCCATTAATCGATTCTAAACCGCAAACTCCAGCTTTCAAATTTTAACAGGTATGTTTTATAGATATTTTAAATTTAAAATTTATTATTATTATTATTATTATTATTATTATTATTATTATTATTATTATTATTATTATTATTATTATTATTATTATTATTATTATTATTATTATTATTATTATTATTATTATTATTATTATTATTAATTATTATTATTGTTTATTATTATGTTATGACTAAGTATTATTATTGGTCTGTCTTACTAATAAATCTATAAGCTATGTATTATAACAGTCTTAACCCTCAAAGAAATCACCTTAATGGGGTGCCAGCTGAATCTAAAGGTTGGGAGTCTTTGTATGAGAAGATGAAGGTCTGACAAACCTGGGTTTTGTGGAAGAAAAAGTTTGATTAAAATCTGAATGAACTTACTTCTCCTCGACGATTACGGCTCCCTACCCTTTTTCCTTTGTGGGCCACGAAGCGTCCTCAGTCAAAGCAAAGATTCTCATTTAATTTACAAAGAGCAGCTCCAACACTCAATCATGGATTAAAAGTGCCAGAAAGTACGTTTTGGGCATGGTGGAGCTGCTGAAAAAAGTTTAAAATTAAGAGCTACAAGATTGTGGTCAGTTACCGATAGGAGGGAAAATGGTGTATTTATATCTAAACGTTCATATGTAGGGAGTCCTTTGTTAAGGCATCCCAGAGAAAAGGGTGTTAGGAGATCAACAAGAATCTCAGACTTAGAACGAAGTTGACAGAGTCGCCCCCGCCAAGAAGAGTGAAAGAAAGTTGGAGTTCTCCCAGTATCCAACAATCGGGTGGGGGCTTAAAAGGTCAGCTTAAGTCGACCTTTGTAAACTCACAACTCGGAGTCCAGTAGATCGAGCTGACAGTGTGGTCGGTGGACAGATGAACTCGTTCTGCCACTGCATGAAGTCTAGTTTGAAGAGGAACTGGAGAATGGAGAATATGGGACAGATTTATGAATGAGTATTCCTGCACTTCCCCTATCATTGTCATCTCTTTCTATAGATGTGAGCGGGATTTATATTCCGACGGTTGAAGAAAGTAGCGATAACAGTTGGAGTTCCTGCAAACATATGCACTTTTCTGTACACATGTTTCTTAGTTGAACAAGTTCTTCAAAATTATAGTAATAGACACAACAATTCAATTGAAGGAAGGTGGCCATTCTATATTGTCATATATATATATATATATATATATATATATATATATATACATATACTCTCTCTATATATATATATATAGCATATAAATTATATATATATATATATATATATATATATATATATATATATATATATATATATATATATATATATATATATATATATATATATATATATATTATAGGGTTGGAAAAAAACCATGGTTTTTAAAAAAAACAAAAACCATTGTTTTTTTAAATAAAACAAATAACAATAAACCAATGTTTTTGGGGTTTTTTTTATGCTATTTTGATGGTTTTAATGTAGTTTTTAATGGTTTTAATAGATTTTAAAGGCAAAAATCACTACTGGAAACTGTTATACACATGTGCTAACACATATTTTAAATTCCTTAATAAATTTCTTTAGATTCTTAAATTTCAAATTTTCTTGATAACTGTAAACTGGTATAAAATTATTATTATTTTTTGAGTTTTACATAAACTCATAAAGTAAAAAATAAGAGGGTATATTATAATATATAAACTCTATCTGAAAAAAAAAGGTTATACTTTATTATTTTACAAAAAAAAAAAAATGCATAAAGAAAAGTTTATTCAAATTAACCTATAATGATATACAAATAAATTCTTTTTACCTTTATATTTGAATACTAGGAATTTATATATATATATATATATATATATATATATATATATATATATATATATATATATATATATATATATATATATAACTATAACATATATACTATATATATATACTTTATAACTATATATATATATATATATATATATATATATATATATATATATATATATATACATATATATATATATATATATATATATATATATATATATATATATATATATATATATATATATATATATATATATATAACATATACTGCTATATTATAACTTTGCTATATATATATATATATATATATATATAGAGAAGAGAGAGAGAGAGAGAGAGAGAGAGAGAGAGAGAGAGAGAGAGAGAGAGAGAGAGAGAGAGATTCATCATTAAAAGTCGAAACTGAAATTATCATTAAGAATTTTATACAAAAAAAACTAATTTCCCTGCTTTAGCTGTTCCCAACCTATTTCTAATGTTGCTATGCACAAGTCCGAAAGTTGAAAATACCCTTTCAATATTAGCATTTGATGAAGTTGCTGACAATATGCTTACTATTTTATATATAACCTTCTCATCTAATTTTCCTTTGAGAGATCTGTACCAAGATGAAGGAGTCACTGCTGACAACAGAGATCAAATAGGTAACTTTTATGAAATGAAGGAGAATTTGCTCTTAAATTTATACAAATGGGCATCAATTCAGGATACTCATTTTCCATAAATTCCATTGCTTTTAAATACTCATCCTCTGGAAGTACTGCGGTCTGATATCTTGGGTTAAAAATATACGCCAATAAGTGAGCTTCTGTTACTGCCTGATGATACCTCCTTTTTACTTTTGCTAAATCTTGTCTGTTGAGTGGTGGATTAAGCTGTTCTAACTTCTAGCTACATGTTCATATTTTTCCAAATATAAACAGCACCACTTAGTTTACAGTCATTGCCTTCTAGCTTGGTTAATGCTGTGGCCACACACTCCACACATGAGTTTTATTATAAACTTTTGAAATGTGGCATCGATGGGTAGAAAATGAATTCCCAAGTGCTCGAAACAAGAATCATGTTTTAAACATGTTAAATTTATATATATATATATATATATATATATATATATATATATATATATTTTATTTTTATAAAAATATAAATAAAAAAATATATATATATATATATATATACTAGATATATATATATATATATATATATATATATATTATAATCATTCTCACAATAATATAAAATCAGCAGAAAATTTTTTATTGCCTTTTAGTTACTCTTCGATTGAAAAATTGAGAAAATCATATCAACATGCTAAAGAAAACCATTAATAAATATATTTTTTAAATATTTTATGCATGGTTTTTTATGGTTTAAACCATTGGTTTTTTATGTGGTTTAAACCATGGTTTAAACCAATGGTTTAAACCATCCCACCCTATATATATATATATATATATATATATATATATATATATATATATATATATATATATATATATATATATATATATATATATATATATATATATATATATATATATATATATATATATATTATGAGGATTGTCTTTTTGAGACAATTGTCTCTATAGGGCTATGGGAAATGTTAGAAGTAGATTCAGATAGGGAGGATAGGCTGAGACGTGGGTCCCGACGAGGAGGAGCAACAAATCTTGGTGGTAAGGATTAGTCGCACAACAGAGATTTGGGTAATGTGACAAGGTTTGGGTGGGGGGATTCAGTGGTATTTGGTGGAGGGGCTTCGCCATGAATGCAAAGTAAGTTGAGTTCAACTAAGTCCAATTTATTGTATGGACTTGGTTGGTCGTTTGAAGATCAAATAAAATGCTCATTCTTAGAAATGGAAGAGTTATCAGCATCTGCCAAGCAAGCAGATTCAGAAATATGGAAATGTTTCCATGGAGACAATGAAAGAAGGTGTCACCGGAAAAGTGTCACTATTTTGTAAAGGAGTTGGAGGTCGATATTGGGATCCAATATGGGATCCGTTGGGTTACGGAGGTCTAACGCTAGGGAATTTGTCAGTGAGCAATCAAGTGGGTGATTTTGTAAGACTGGATAATTTGAGTTAAGATGGGGAACCTCTGGGTCCTCTTTCATGCCTCCAACAGATTTAGAACTCTTGAAGTGATTGCGGTGTTTGCGTTGAATGGTTTTCCATTTACCTCTCTCGGAAGCTCAAGAAGCATGATATATATATATATATATATATATATATATATATATATATATATATATATATATATATATATATATATATATATATATATATATATATATATATATATATATATATATATATATATATATATATATATAGAGAGAGAGAGAGAGAGAGAGAGAGAGAGAGAGAGAGAGAGACAGAGACAGAGACAGAGACAGTGGATCGTCACATCAGGCTTCATTTGGGAACTATAATTCATTTTATCTGCTAAGGCATAGAATCCTTTAGGGAGTTCTAAAATAGTAAATTCGGAAGAAGAGTTATAGGAGGATTCAGAAGAGCTGGAATAATCCTGCAAGGTATCAAAAGGTTGGTTGGTAGGTTGTTCGATAGCTGTGATTATTTAAGTATCAAATCTATTGAAGTCATTACTTTTGTCTCGGGAATAGACTTATGGCGAGGTTTCTTCTGAGTTGCATTTTTTACATCTGGGTCAATGTGTTTTGCTTTAGAAATTCGGATGTTTTGTTATTTTAGCGAATAGTCTTTAGGTTGGTGATTAATCTTTTGTGTTTAGGAACATATTTTTTTAGGAACTTGAGAAATGGTAGGAGACGGATTAGGGGACAAAGATGCAAGCCTCTTACGTGAGCTTGGTGAACTTTTCGGGAGGGCATGGGACAGAGTGTCTTAGCAGAAAATGTTCTCCAAGCTTTATGTTGGATGAACCAACTTAGTTTCATTGTTGGTTAGTTGAAAATTAGTATTTGGAGTAGGGTGGCTATGGTATTTTGAACGGTAGATTGGATCAAGAGCTGCTTTTGGACTATTTGAGAAGTCGGTAGTATTGGCAATGCTGGCGAGCAGGTTACAGTAGCTGCTTGAGTTTCGCTAAGATTTGAGGAAATAAGAAGGGTGTTTCCGAGAGACGTTGAAGATCACAAGATGGAACTTTGATTCCCGGTAGTAGTTTGAACGAGAGGGAACTAATTTCTCATTAACTCCTAAAACTTTTTCAAGCGCATCCCTGAGAAAAATTATTCTTTTGCTCAATAAGAGCTTTGGAGGTATTGGATCACAATAGGTAATATATCGGGAATGATGTATCAGTTGGCAGTTCCGGAGAGGGAGCAGCATATGAAGTAAACA
>JABUQX010143399.1:7500-10000 GCA_015478945.1 Trachelipus rathkii | reverse complement strand
ATATATATATATATATATATATAAAAAGTTAGCATATATATATATATATAGCACACACATGTATTATTATTATACATAACATACATATTATTGAGTTAAGGGTTATATTATTATTATTGGCCAGCTGGCTGGCTGATATTATGTTATACATATATGCTGGCTATATTATTATATACATATATACATATACATTATTATATACATGGCTGGCTGGTATATATATATATATTGGCAGCATATAGCACATACAGATACATGAGTTGTTGTTATTGCTATATAATATATACATGAAGGCTACATATTATATATACATATACATATATTATTATATATATATTATTATTATATATTATATATTATATATATATATATACAAAGTATATATATATACATTTAGTTATTATTATATATATATATACATATATATATATAATATTTTATATCTATGGATATATATATATATACTATTTATCTATTCTCACGAGAAAGTAGCGTGGAAAAAATTTTCTTGCAAACTATTTTTATGTTGGAAAAAATACTGTAAATAAATAAAGATGAAAACATAATGGAATTATAGATATATGCAGAATATATATATATATATATATATATATATATATGTTATGTTATATAGCAGTATATATATTTATATATATATATATATATATATATATATATATATATATATATATATAATATATATATATATATATATATATATATATATATATATATATATATATATATAATTCTTTAGATGAAATGCACTTTATCATAAATATTCATCATTGCTTTCAAGTAGGGGATATAAAGATATTTAATTATGTGGCTGACTTTTCTTTATGGCAAGGCTGCTGAGGAGATAAAGTTTTTGCCTTCTTCTACATCGGTTCAAGCTCTAGCTCCAGCTCCCTCCAGCAATAGCTTCTTAGTTTAGGCTTAAGAAATCACTAATTGTAGGCTATGAAATTTATGAAATGTATAATGGATGAGGATGATTTATCACTAATTCCTTTATTTTCACTTGACAATTATGATAAGAAAAATATTTTAAAGCGAAGTTTTCTTTGCTGTCGCCAAGATCAACCTAAAATTTTAGTGACCCTCTGGTACCATCTTACCCCTATAATTGTAGGGGCATTGAAACTCCTGCCTCACCTATAATTTTAACAAGGCTCAACCTAAAACGTTGAAACTCTGCTGCTCCGACATCGAGATCAACTTCAACTTCAATGCCCTGTTATATTCGAAATTATTCAATATTGGTCCAATAAAAGATTAGTGCTTAAATCTATATTTATATCATCTTACATTTAAAAACCATTTGTATGAAAGTAAGCATAGTCATTAAATAAAAGGTTTATGCTTTAGGAATTTTGCAAATTAATATATTCTTGAATTATTATTTTAGAGGCGATAATTCCTATATTTAGAAAAATAAAAAAAGAAATCCATTCTTTAATGACAATTCGGATGGAGTGGTGCTTTTTCCATACCAATCATAACTCTATGACAATTTACAAATGTTATTTTTGGAAATCACTTTCCAAAGGACACAAGAAATATACTCAACACTTTAACCTAATAACTATCTCATTTGATTTTTGTTTGACATTCTTTTATAGTATGGCAAAAGATATTAAGATTATCGCACTTAAAATTTAGATAAAAAATATATGATGTTACGGTACGATTATGACATAAAATCATTTCAAAATTGGTTAGTTTCAAATAAGTATATATTGTAAAACTTCTTTTGCGCATATATATATATATATATAATATAGAGAATATATAAAGATATATATATATATATATATATATATATATATATATATATATATATATATATATATATATATATATATAAATATATATATATATATATATATATTAAAACTGTAGTTAAGAACGAAATCATAAATATTTTGCCCATTTTTTGAAAGTGGAACAAACTCGAAAGTTCAGTTGAAAATTGCATAGCAAGAGATGGAAGTTATAAAGCTAAAATTTGAATAAATTTGTTGTGATATAGATACACTCTAAAAAAAAGAAATGTATCTTCTCAAAGATATCTTTGTTAAAAACGAGTTTAATAATATTTTTATGGATTGTATCTTTAAACTGTATTTTAAAAGTTTGACGGGGCCGCTAATATTTTTGGAATCTCCAACTCCAATCCTGGCTCCATCATTTTAAAAGGCTAGGCTCTGACTCCGGGTGCACCATTTTTAAAATTGCCACGCTCAGACTCCGCGACTCCGACTCCGACTCCGACTCCACCATTTTAAAATTATTTGACTCAGAATTCATATTTTTTTCATCTAGCTTCGGCTTAGAATACACCCAAATTTTTTTCTGTTCCAACTCCAACTTTGGCTCCGCTAAAAAAAAGTTTACTGCTCCGGCTCCATCCAGAAACCATGCCGTCTCTCAAATCAGGCTCCGCAACAGTGATTTTAAATGATTTTCAATCAAATTGTTCTCCAAATAATTCTTA
>JABUQX010143399.1:0-2500 GCA_015478945.1 Trachelipus rathkii | reverse complement strand
TCATCAGCTCTCTACTCCGGTTCAATAAAAATACATTCCTTGATTTTAGCGTCAATTTATTCTTGAAATTTAGTTCTTAAATATGTGAATCTTGCCAGTTCTTTATTTTTTCATTCATTTTACGATATTTTTCATTAATCCTAGCTTAATATGCAGGCAAATAAATTTTATGAGAATCAACAAAGGGAGGATTCATAACATTTTTCACTCCTGGAGTCAGAGATCGTTGTGTCCACACCTTCTGATAATGATTTATTTTATCCCGACTGTCCCACTCACAAAAAAGCAAGAAAAGGTTATACCCTGATATAACCCAGCTGCATTCCAAGTAAAAATGACAACGACCTTTATTTAGATCACCACATATATTCCAATTTGCAGATCTCATACTTAATATTTTTGCAACAGAAGCTTCATACTTTCATATGCTTCCTTCTTGTGTGCATGTGTCAGAGGAACAGAGGGAAACACATTACCATTGTGAAGTAAAACTGCATTCAAATTTACCTTTGAAGCGTCACTCATGCTTGTTATATGTTTGGCAATATTCCTCCATAGCAAAATATACATCATTACAATACACTGTGCCGTTCTCAGGTGAGAAAAACTTTTCAAAACCACAATGCCTGTCACGATAAAAACAAACTTTAGTCTCTTTCTGAGAAGATTCCATCCATTTAACCTTGAACCAGGGAGTTCAGCTTCCTTTTATGACAAGTGTAAATCACACACATTTCAGATCTCCCTGACTGAACAAATTTGGTTCACTTGAAGAACAAAAAGGCTGAAATGTTTGGTCCAGGTCTCCTGTTTCTTCCGCCAATACCTTCATCACTTCTGACTCTTTGTTACTTAGTGTCATTTGTTTTACAGGTCAGTACTAGCAGGGAGAAGCCTCACTAAGGGAGGGTACTGGTCTCATAGCAGATTGTAAATTTGGATATTTTACAGTTTATTAGTATTATTTTAGACCCATCTTATCTGCCATTAATACTCCCTCCTATAACATTTCAAAAATTTTTAGTCCCATACCTACAACCCCTCTCATTTCTAACTCTGCACACTTTCCTGACTCTTTTACTTTTTGTCAACTATATTAAATCCTTTACGCTTTCCCAACCAGTTTTATGACCAGTTTTGACATCACAAACCTCTTCACCAACATCCCTGTTACTGGAAACCTCAGGATATCATTGTTAACTCCCCCATAACCCTAACATCTCAGCTTCCTTCAACTTAGCTTTGTGAAATTTCTTAATTTGGCCACCAATAACATAGTATTCTCTTTGGAATATGATATATAGAAGAGATGAGAAGAAGATATATAGCAGCATATGTTTAAGGCAGCAGATATATATATATATATATATATATGTTATATAATATGTTATTATATATATATATATATATATATATATATATAAGGTTATATATATATATATAGGTAAGGGAGAAAAATGAGAAATGGTAGGAAGGTGATTGATTTCAGAAGAGAGAGGTATGTGTAAGGTCACTTTCTTTAAACAGCAAGAGTATTCATAAGTATACTGAGTTGGTGTAGGTAGAGATGGTAATTGAAGTGAAAAGAAGATTGATTTTGTGTTATGAAGAAGAGAGAAGATGTTGGAAGTGCGTGATGTTAGAACTGCTAGGTTTAGGAATGGGATTATTTGGATCATTATGTTGTTCTAAGGTAAAATTAAGTTAGTAGTGGGGCTTGATTTATGTGAAGGCACAGAAAGCGAAGTAAAAATTGAAGAGTAGTAGTTGGGCGGAGCAAGACAATAAGATAAGTATGTAATCGCTAGCAAATCGGTTGAATGTGAACAAGTTGATACTGAAACAAACGAAATAAATGGTAATAGAAGCCACCTGTTAGTAGTGCAAAGAAGTAGATACTAAAAAGCAGGAAGCAAGAATATGCCAACAGCGAATGGTGAAGAAAGAGATGAAAGCGGTTAAAGGTAAAAGAAGCGTATGTTGAATGTACTAAAAGCAAATGATGAAGTTTCAAAAGAAAGATGCTTGGAATTATATAAGCAGGAAAAAAGAAATACCAGTATACATGAAGGAAACAAGAGGTAAAATGAACAGTTTGGAAGGAGGATGAATGATAAATGCAAGGGAATAGGAAGCTCTTCTGAATGAATGGAAAAGGTTAAGAATGAGAATATAGCTGCTTAGAACAATGAATAGGGAGCTGAAAGCTTAGAACTAGATGAAATGGATGTGAGGGAGTGTGGAAAGAACACTAGAAAATTCAAAAATAATATTAACAGTAATGATGAGGTGTTAGTGAATGTGTGGGTTTGATGGTACAAGAAGAATAGGTATTTTTGGGGGATGAGGTTATTAGTAAGGAGGAGGTAATGGGTGTAGAGTGAGAAAGCTGGAAGAATGAAATCTGCAGGTGAAGCGGCGCACAGAAAACGCAGCGTTTCAATGATAAATGCGAAAACGGTTAAACACCCAAATTGATCTGAACGTGGAAGCGCACAAC
>JABUQX010143398.1:25000-30000 GCA_015478945.1 Trachelipus rathkii | reverse complement strand
TATTTACAGGATAGTAGTTTACTTCTCACAAAAGGGACTTAAATATTAATTTAGACCAGAAAAATAGCCTTTTTGTGCTAAAAGTTTAGTAGTGTGTGTAACTATGAAGGTAAAATTATAAAGAAATATAAGGGTCCTGAAGAGATAGACACAAGCCCAATAATAAGTGGAGAAAATGAGCTAATGACAATAATCAGTAAATTAACAAAGAGTGTTGAATTTCTGTCAGAAAAAATATGTAAGTTTTAGGAGGAGATTATGAGAGTGGAAATTGGGAGAAAGTGTAAGCATGTGATGAAAATACTAAAAGGTGAAGCAACATGTGGATGATGACATGCCTATAATTCATTGATGGTGCCAAAAACTCCAATAGATGCCATTAATTTTGAAACGGTGATATTGGAGGAGTATGAGATAGGAATTGTTGGTTGTCACAGTAGACAACCTCGACAGTTCAGTAACCACCACTTTATTTAATGTAGTAAAAGAAATCCATATCAAGTGTTGAATGTGTAGTGTGTTAATAAACGGAGGGCTGGTTAGTATATAAGCCTTTAAGTTGTTTTAGTGAAGGATGAGGTGATGTCATGGAATGGGCTAACCATTTTCCACTTGAGTGCATTTGATGATAATCCCAACATAACACTCCATTCATATCGCAATGAGGATTGTATTTCCAACTCCAGCACACACACAGACACACACACACACACACAATATATATATATATATATATATATTATTATTATATATATATTATTATTATTATTATTATATATATATTATATATATATATTATTACATACATATTATATTATAGTTATATATATTATGCTACATGGTTAATATATATATATATTATTGGTTGTTGTTATTGTTATTGTTATTATTATATATATATATATATATTATATATATATATACATATATTATTATTATATATATACATATTATTATTATTACATATTATTTTATTATTATACATATTATTATATTATTATTACAGCAGTTATATATACATATACATATACATATATATATATACATATATATTATTATTATTATACATATATACATGTTATTATGCTGTTATTATATTATTTCATATTATATACATATATATATATATATAGTATATATATACATATAGTTATTATATTACATATATATAGCATATAGCAATAGCATAAAGAAAGTTGGTTATTGTTGCTGTTATTATTATATATATATATATATATATATATATATATATATATATATATATATATATATATATATATATATATATATATATATATATATATTTATTATATATTTTTTTATATATATATATATAAAATATATATATATATATATATATATATATATATATATATATATATATATATATATATATATATATATATATATCCTGTGCCTCTGATTTTCAGTTTTCCGAAATTTCTACCTTATGTTGAGTCAAGCTATCCTTTTAAATCTACTACTAATTTCACAAGTTTCGTATTTCTGTCATGTAACTCAACTAACTACTTCAAATATAAATTGAGCACATTCTTTTCTCTTCTCCTATCTCTGAAATCTTCGTGATTTCAACGTTCGCCACCACCCATTGGCTTTTCTTTAATAATCAAGATACAGATATTGAAATTGCCTACGCATTCTCTCTCCAGAATGAGCTTGAGCGTTCATATCCCTGAACGCCTTAGTCCTTTTCTTAACATTCAGTGTTTCTCTCAATTCTGTTAAATTATTTACTCCACTGGAATCTTCCTTTCACCTTCTTTTATCTGCATCCTGTTAAATCTCTTCGAATCTTCCGCAGGACAGACCCCAGCCTAATGCAATGAAGAATATTTTGTACATTGTTTAACTTCGGTGCTGCAAACTGGTCGGTAATGCGGTAATGTGGCTTTAATCTCCGTACGCTCAAAAGTTTTTGAATCTATCGTTAACCGAGAGATTTGAGAATATATCAACTTTCCTAATCTTATTTCTGTTCGCAAAAAAATACCTTTCGTAAGGAGCATTCTACATTCTACTCTTCTTTCTGGTTCATGGTCTTGATTCTTGATCTACATTCTACTCTTCTTTCTGGTTCTTGGTTTTCATCCGTTCGACATTTTGATAAATGTTTTGTTATTGCGAAAAATATATCGAGAGCTTTCAATAGTGTCATGAGTTAAGCTTTGATTTATAAACTTCGATATTTCGATATTTCGGAATCAATCCTTCCTCTGATTTCTTTTCCTGTTATTTTTTTTCTTTCTTTTTTTCTTTTTTCTTTTCTTTTTTTCTTTTCTTTCTTTTTTTCTTTTTTTTCTTTTTTTCTTTCTTTCAGCTCTTGTAGACGGTCATCTTTCATCCTTTTAATCTATAAATGGTGATGTTCCTCAGAGATCTTTTGTATCCCCAACTTCTTTTGTATTTTTCATTAATGATCTTCTCTCTATTAATCACCTATCCGCTCCTATACCTACGGCTTCACCTTTTATGACTCCTTTCATTTTGAAAGACTTTCTTCTACTCAGCAGCAATTAGAGAATTCTAAGACGTGTGGCTTGTTTTCTTGTAATGCCTCAAACCCTCAGTTCCTTCTTAATGGAAATAATTTTCCAAACACCTAAAACTACTTCTTCGAACGCGCATACCACAAACCTACGCTTGAACTTATCGCTTGTACTTAACGCTTGTACTTGACGCTTGTACTTAACGCTTGTACTTAACGCTTGTACTTAATATTCTTGGTGTTTCCTTTTCTCGTGATATTTCTTGGAAGGATAACACCACTTCCCTTATTAAACAATCTTCTCTTTATATGGGTGTCGTTCCCTGTATGGAGAGTATGATGCATAACTGCGGTGGTACTACCACAAAAAAAAAAGCTCTCCTTCAAAAATGGAGTCTATGTCTTTTAGTCTTGTCAAATATCCTGCTCTCACCAACTCTCCTTCACTCTCTTTCTATCCGACGAATTGATGCGAAATTTTTTTTTATCTAAAGTTGATACAAAATTTTCAATCGACTTCTGTTCCTCTCAGTCTTCATAAGAAATTATATATATATATATATATATATATATATATATATATATATATATATATATTGAGATATCTATGTATATATATATATATATATATATATATATATATATATATATATATATATATATATATATATATAAATATATATATATATTTAAATATATTTTTTATTCATTTTTATAAATATATATATATATATATATATATATATATATATATATATATATATATATATATATATATATATATATATATATATATATATATATATATATATATATATATATATATATATATATATATATATATATATATATATATATATATATTAACTTAACCCCTAAAATAATATTTACTTTAACACAAAATTTTTATTTCATTAATAATTAAAAACTGTTAAAACAACAAAAGGATATGGGGGGGGAAACCTTTTGAAGGAGAGGCCTTTCTGTCCTTTCAGGACTTTATTCAATCAAGGTATCACACGCAATAACTTCTTGATATATGAATGATCACTGACTGGGTAAAGTTTGAGTTTGTTGGTTGTCTTCTTTGAGATTTTTTAAAATGATTTTCCATTTTTTATCTGTTAACAATATATTATTAAGGATGGGATCAATCTTTATTTCAGGCAGACAGGTCTTCCCATGGGTTCCCCTTTGTCCCCGACCCTAAGCAATATTTTTATGGAGTTTTTTGAGAGACGTTTCATTTTCAATCACCCAACCTATTCAGATATTTTTTGGAAAAGATACGTGGATGACGTGTTTGTTGCGTTGCCTCTTCACTTGGACCCCTACGCCCTTCTAGAACATCTTAATCATCATATTCATTCAATTAAATTTACAATAGAACGTGCCACTAATGATGTTCTTCCTTTCTTGGACATTCTGATAAAAATAGATGAAAATTCAAGTCCAATCACAACTGTTTATAGAAAACCTACCCACGTGGACTCCTACATAAATTGGTTTTCTGTCCATTCTTATAGTACAAAATTGTCAATATTTTCCTCCCAAATCCTGAGAGCATATAGGATCTGCAGCCCCTCGGAACTGGAACATGAACTTAAAAATATAAAGAACATTTTTCATAAACTTCATTACCCAGAAAATACTTACTACAAAGCACTTAACATGGCAAAAAAGTCCTTTTTTAATCAATTACATAACCCTAACCCCAACTCAGATCAAAAATTATATATTAATATACCCTCTGATAAATTTCATACCTATAAAAGTTTACTTCCTTCTAATGTGCATCCTGTGAAGAAAATTACGAATTTAAAGACGCTCTTGCAACAAAGAAATCCGGTTTCAGACCCCACACAGGCTCTACCCATTCAGGGAGTTTATAGCATAAAGTGCTCCTCTTGTTCCGATTTTTATATAGGGGAATCAGTTGATGTGGAGAGGAGAATAAGTCATCATGGTCATGACTTACAAAAGGGTACCCTAAACTCGGCCCTCGTCAAACATAGAGAGAGTCTTAATCATCTTATTAACAAAAATAATCACTCGATCATACATAAAAATAGCAATACATTCAAACGAAAATTAATAGAAAGCATGTTGATCTACAATACTAAGCAGCAACATATGAATAAAATAGAGGGTGAAATAAAGATTGATCCCATCCTTAATAATATATTGTTAACAGATAAAAAATGGAAAATCATTTTAAAAAATCTCAAAGAAGACAACCAACAAACTCAAACTTTACCCAGTCAGTGATCATTCATATATCAAGAAGTTATTGCGTGTGATACCTGATTGAATAAAGTCCTGAAAGGACAGAAAGGCCTCTCCTTCAAAAGGTTTTTCTCCCCCCCTATCCTTTTGTTGTTTTAACAGTTTTAATTATTAATGAAATAAAATTTTGTGTTAAAGTAAATATTATTTTAGGGGTTAAGTTAATATATCTATTATACTGCGTGTTAGCAGGTTTAAATGATTTAAA
>JABUQX010143398.1:0-17500 GCA_015478945.1 Trachelipus rathkii | reverse complement strand
TTGTTGATTGTTTTTTTGTTTTCTTTTTTTTTGATTTTTTTTGTTTATTTCTTAAATTAAAAGAATATGATAATCTAATACATATAAATATAGAAAATGGAATACGATAAAAATTAAACATCAACGAACATATAATTAATTATATATTACTGTGAATTCCTGTTGCCAAATGCCAAGTTTATGATTGTGCAATGTTAAATAAAACTCTTGCTGAAACTTTGTCTGATACGTATAATTTTTGGCTTACAACAAGCCATCTTCGGCAACAGTAGATTATGACAATTATCTATGTGAGTAATAAGGAGTAGGAAATAGCAAGGTTTACTTTCTGACCAGACTCATTTTGATCGAGTCACCTGAGCTCGCTCAACCCTGTCTCTCAATGTGTACGTCAGTATTTGTGTGTCGATTTATCATCACTCTCGTATATATATATATATATATATATATATATATATATATATATATATATATATATATATATATATATATATATATATATATTTATATATGGTATATATATATATATATATATATATATATATATATATATATAGAGTATATTAGAAAGAAAGAAAGAAAGTATATATATATATATATATATATATATATATATATATATATATATATATATATATATATATATATATATGTATATATATATATATATATATATAAATATATATATATATATATATATATATGGTAAGATATAAGTGATATATATATATATATATATATATATATATATATATATATATATATATGTATATATATATATATATATATAGAAGATATATATATATATATATATATATATATATATATATTTAAGATATATATATATATATATATATATATATATATATATATAATATATATATATTGTAATTTTTAATAATCACATTATTGATAATATGTAAATTGACTTCATTTATGCAATTTAAAAAAAAAAAAAAAAAGCAATGGGCCTACATTATTAGTAGTATCAGGGTCATATATTGGACAAAAATGGGCATGAAGTTCACCGACCTTTTTTGACCGCGACCTTTTTTGAGCTCGAATTTTTACCTGACCGTGACCTTTTGGGCCTTTACCTTTGGGCCTCTGACCTTTTTTCTGACCAACCTTTGGTCTTCCATGGTATTCGGCCCCCTTAATTTTTTGGCCTGGCCTCCAATTTTGCCTCCCCCTAATTTTTTTTGGCAACTCCTTGCAACCTCTCTCGAAGAAAAGCGACAAACGGTTGCGTCAGCAAAATCGCTGTACGTACCTCCCAATTCTAATTTTTTCGACTCAACCCTTTCGGTCTTCCATGGGTCATTTTTTGCCCACGGTAATTTTTGGCCACCCTTTAGGGGCTTAGCCCTTTTTGATGTCTTTACCTTGTTTGACCATGATATTTCCACCAACCCTTTGGTCTTCCATGGGTCATTTTTTGCCCACGGTAATTTTTTGTCCTTCCTTTAGGGGCTTAGCCCTATTTTTTGATATTTCGATCACACACACGTGCGCGTGCGCACACACATACACACCCTTGACAGATACCATGGGTCAATTTTTGCCCACGGTAATTTTTTGTCCTTCCTTTACGGGCATAGCCCTTTTTGATATCTTAACCTTGTTTGACCATGATATTTCGGCCTTGACCTTGCCGGATACGATTCTCCACTTCCAATTCCAATCCCACCACCCAAATCCCAACCTAACCTAACCTAACCTAAATCGTCTATCCTAACCTAATTCACCCACACCTACACCTAGCCTTCACACAGCCTCCACCTAGCGTACACCTACACCTAGCCTGTACACCTGCCTGGGTTACCTGTTATCCTTACACCTGCACGCTGTGCCTCCACCCATGAGCTCATCCAGGTCTGATGCCAGCCTTTGGTAGATCTCAGGCTAACATGAGGTCAAGGCAGGGTAAGAGCCCTCACGTGTATGGATCTATCCTAACTTATTTCCACCCGCACACACACACACACACACACACACACACACACACACACACACACACACACTTTGCCCCCGCCAATTTTTTGCCCACTCGTGGCCCACCCGTCACATATTTCGTTCCTAACTTGTACGCATGTATGGACCTACCCTAACTTGAACACTTACACACGTGCGTGCGCACACACACACACACACACACACACACTTACACTTATACAGACATTCACTATGACACTTATACACACCTTCACTATGACACTTACATTTACCCATAGACACTTACATTTACACTTATACACACATTCACTATGACACTTACATTTACCCATAGATACTTCAGCAGCATTTACACTTATGCCACACGTGCTCCACAATGCCAACCTCCTTTGTCGTCCATGGGTCAAGACTTTTGACTGCGGTGCAATTTTTTGACCTTCCTTAGGGACTTAGCCCTGATGTCACCCTTAAATCTCCCCTGCTTTGTACTGTTTTTTAACTTTTTGCAATAATGCTTTAACTCATATATTTATTAACATTATGTTTTTTATTTTCTTTTTTTTAATATTTTTATGTTTTTTTATTATTATTTTTATTTACTTATTTTTTTATTATTTTTATCATTTTTATTATTTTATTTTATTATTTTTATTAATAATTAATGTTATTTACTTCATGCCTATTGTTATTATTTAGAACACACTCACACACACACACACACAGCCACATACACACACACACACATACACTTACACTATACACACATTCACTACTATGACACTTGTACACACATTCACTATGACACTTTTACACACACCCCATAGACACTTACATTTATACTCTTATATTACGTATCGCCACACACATTGCACACACACACAATAATACTCCTACACTTATACACACATTCACTTTGACACTTATACAATCATTACATTCACTAAATATGACACTTACATTTGTCCATAGACACTACATTACATTCCTTTACACCACACACAGATTTACTTCACTCATTAATACTCTATTTTACACTCCTCACACAGATTTATTTACACTCACACACACACAGATTTCCATTTCTCTTTACACACACACAGATTTTTTCACATTTCTTACACTTGAATAATAGATTTACATTATATTGCACACACACACATACACACACACATATTATTATTATTACCTACTTACATTATAACGTATAATTTATTAAAATATTTTATGTTTTAATTAAACACGTACATTTATATTTCATTCATTCAAATATAACTAAAATTATTTTAAAGTTTTCTAAAACTTCTATAATAAATCAATCATTACCTTTGAACAAAGAATTTATTATTAACTGTTAATACTTCTTGTTTATAAATTTTATAACCATTGCTTTTTAAAAATAAATTTCCTTTTTTTTTTACTTTAAATTTTTATGAAATTTTATTAAAAACATATATTTTTACGTAACTTAAAGCAATAAATCAGTAAATCAGCAAGTCAGTAAATCAAACTACCATCCCTCCATCAAGCTATGCCAATGTTTTGTTCTTATTGACTTTACTGCTTTACATCATCTTTAATCCATGTAATAAGTATAAAATAACAAAATAAGTTCTTTTCTGCTCTGTTAACATGTATTTTATTAAAATCATTCTAAGTTTCTTATTTAAAAATAACAATTATTCACTTACATTTTTACATATTCACTGATTTAACTAAAAATAATTCAAAGTTTTTTAAATAATTGGTTTTTTATTATTATTATTATTATTATCTATGTAAGCATTGACAATCCATCACGAGAAACCACAACAACCCGCACTTCTTACAGATACGAAACTGACCTCTCTCTCTGTAAAAATGTGTTGAAACAACTACTAGGTCTAAATAGGATAACTTTTAGACCTGGGGCATTTGCCAATTCCAGGTCAAAATATATTTTAAACTGATTCCTCTCTTTTCTGTAAATGTGGTGCAATTACTACGGTAGGCCTAATTTAATCCCAATTTCCTAGATAAGCCTTTTTGTAGACGCGGCTAATTTAATCCTAATACAAGGTCAAAAGTAATTCCCGTATAGACAAGAACTTCATTGTTATTATTAGTTTTTATAAATATATTTCAAACTGAAACATGCTGGATCAGTAAGATCCTTTAAGCAGGTAAGGAAGGAAATGTTTTCCTTACTTGTGATTGGTCGGGGTAATCCTTATCTCTATATGACCTCGTATGTGATTGGTCGAGAATTATTTTATCGTTTTTTGAAAATTAACTTTGTTCTTTAAACTTGTATTTGAGCAGGTGTGTGTTTTATTATCTTTTTAGATCCAAACTCATTTTAAAATCATAGTCATTTTAGCTGTTAAGTGGTGCACAAGTTATCTTCTGATTTGTATTAAAGTGTTTTATTTTTACTAAGTGTATCATATTTATAATAAATATTTACATTGAGGTAATTATTAACTTCACTAGAATAGATAATAATTAATTCACTAGTTCATACACCCCGTCAGGGCCCAGCGCTGAGCCCCACCCGCAAGGTAGCCAACCCCGGCACCTGCTGGTGCGTCCTGCCGCGTCCCCTGCTCTCTGCCGTGCTGCAGGCGCACATTTCCGCGTTCGTCTGCCGTGCGCCTGCAGGCGCAAATATTCCTGCGCGAATTGCTTGTGAAACACACATACACACACGTATCCCGACATACACACACACACACATAGAAAGATACAAATATCGCACACTCTCTTACACATATAACGTATAATTTATTAAACATTTTATTTTTATTTTATTATTATACTTAATGTTATTTACTTTACTTCATGCCCATTGTTATTATTATTTAGAACATTCACACACACACACACACAATTCCACACACACCCGCCACACACACACACACGCACATGCACACACACACACACATACAATATTGCCACACTTATACATACGCACTCACACACTCGATATTTTGAATCCTCAACTTTGATGCCTCAGCTTTTGATGCCTCAACTTTGATGTTCAGCGCTTTGATGCCTCTAACTGATGCTCAGCTTGATGCCCCCAACTTTGATACTCAGCTTTGATGCCCCAGCTTTGATGCCTCAACTTTAATAACTTTTTGGTACCTCTGCTTTAGTGGTTCATCTTGATGACTCATCTTTGATGGCGTCATCTTTGATATACCACCTATATTGATGATTCAGCTTATAAGCAGTTACTTTACCCATAGACACTTACACTTGCACTTATACACACATACACTATATCTCTTATTCACACATACGCACATACACATAGACACTTACGTTCAACCTCCATAGACACTTACACTCACCTATACATTACACAATATATATATATATAAGTGGGAGAGAAAGATATATATATATATATATATATATATATATATATATATATATAAAGGCAGGCATATATATAAGGGCGCATATATATATATATTTCACCCGCGCAATATTGCGCCTGCGGCGCACGCGCGCGGCGGGCGGAACGCGGAAATATTGGTGTTCCGTGGGCGCGCACGCGGCGGCGGGAACGCGGAAAATATTGCGCCTCCGGTGGCGCACGCGGCGGGCGGACGCGGTGGACGCGCCCCAGCGTGCGGGGGTTGGCTGCCTTTGCGGGCGGGGCTCATGCTGGCCCTGGCGGCGGGCTTATGAACTAGTGAAATAATTATTATCTATTCTAGTGAAATTAATAATTATTCCTCAATGTAAGTATTTATTATAAATATGATATAAACTTAGTAAAAATAAAACACTTTTAATACAAATCAGATAACTTGTGCACCGCTTAACAGCTAAAATGACTATGATTTTAAAATGAGTTTGGGTCTAAAAGATAATAAAACACACACCTGCTCAAATACAAGTTTAAAGAACAAAGTTAATTTTCAAAAGACGATAAAATAATTCTCGACCAATCACATACGAGGTCATATAGAGATAAGGATTACCCTGACCAATCACAAGTAAGGAAAACATTTCCTTTTACCTGCTTAAAGGATCTTACCGATCCAGCATGTTTCAGTTTGAAATATATTTATAAAAATAATAATAACAATGATTCTTGTCTATACGGGAATTACCTTTTGACCTGGTATTAGGATTAAATTAGCCCGTCTATAAAAAGGCTTATCCTAAATTTAGGCCTAAATTTAGGCCTAACGTAGTTATTGCACCACATTTTACAGAAAAAGGTCAGTTTGAAATATATTTTGACCTGGAATTAGGCTTAAATCGCCCCGGGTTACAAAAAGGATTATCCTAAATTTAGACCTAAAGTAGTTATTTCAACACATTTTACGAGAGAGGTCAGTTTCGTATCTGTAAGGAGTGCGGGTTGTTGTGTTTTCTCGTGATGGATTGTCAATGTACATAGATAATAATAATAATAATAAAGAAAACCCGAATTATTTAAAAAACTTTGAAATATTTTTAGTTAACATCGAGTGAATAATATAAATGTAAGTGAATAATTGTTATTTTTAAATAAAAACTTAGAATGATTTTAATAAAATACATGTTATGTTAGCAGAGAAGAACTTATTTTGTTATTTTATACTTATTACATGGTTAAAGATGATGTAAAGCAGTAAGTCAATAGAACAAAAGCCTAGCATCAAAGGGATTAGAGGGTGCTAGGGGCTGTCCTTACTGATTTACTGATTTATTGCTTTATACGTAAAATATATGTTTTTAATAAATTTCATATAAATTTAGTAAAAGTTATTTTAAAAACTCTTGATAGTTATAAAATTTATAAACAAAAGTATTAACAGTTAATAATAATTTCTTTGTTGTTAAAAGATAATGATTGATTTATAGAAGTTTTAAGAAACTTTGAAATAATTTTAGTTATATTTGAATGAGTAATATAAACATAAAATGTTTTAATAAATTATACGTTATATGTGTAAGTGAGTGTGCGTGTGTGTGTGTGTGTGTGTGTGTGTGTGTAAATCTGTGTGCAAGTGTAAGTAAATCTGTGTGTGTGTAAGTAAATCTGTGTGTGAGTGTAAGTAAATTGTACCGTAAATATGTGTGTGAGTAAGTAAATCTGTGTGAGTGTGGGCAATGTGAGTGTCTATGGACAAATGGTACAGGTGAATGTGTGTATAAGTATCATAGGGAATGTGTGTATAAGTGTAAGTGTGTGTGTGTGTGACCGCATGTGTATAAGTAAATGTAAGTGTCTATGGGTAAATGTGTCATAGTGTGTGTGTGTATAAGTGTCATAGTGAATGTGTGTGTGTAAGTGTATGTGTGTGTGTGTGTGTGTGTGTGTGTGTGTGTGTGTGTGTGTGTGTGTGTGTGTGTGTGTGGGGAGTGTGTTCTCTAAATAATAATAACATTAGGCATGAAGTAAATAACACTAAAGAATAAGAATAAAAATAATAAAAATAAATAATAAAAATAATAAAATAATAATAAAAATAAATAAAATAATAATAAAATAAATAAAGTATTAAACAAAATAAAAAACATAATGTTAATAAATATATGTTTAAGCAGTAAAGCAGAAAGTTAAAACAGTAAAGCAGAAAGTTAAAGCAGTAAAGCAGAAAGTTAAAGCAGTAAAACATGAGTTAAAGCAGTAAAACATGAGTTAAAGCAGTAAAGTATATAAAACAAAAGCATACTATCCCCTTGGTGTTAGGTCACACTTATTGATTTACTGATTTACTGTTTTTAAGGTATGTAATGTTAATGAATATGTGAGTTAAAGCAGTAAAAACATGAGTGAGTTAAAGCAGTAAACATGAGTTAAAGCAGTAAAACATGAGTTAAAGCAGTAAAAGCAGTAAACAAAAGCATACTAATCCCCCAGGTGTTAGGTATTGCCTTATTGATTTACTGATTTACTGCTTTATAAAAAGTGAATACATTAAATAAGTGAGTTAAAGTAGTAAACATATGTTAAAAACAGTAAAACTTTTGAGTTAAAGCAGCAAAACATGAGCTAAAGCAGGGAAGCAGAAACAAAACATATTTAATCCCTTCTTGGCGTTAGTTACACTTTATTGATTTACTGATTTACTGCTTTAAGGTATGTAATGTTAATGTTTTTAAAAAAAATTTCGTACAGTTGTAGTAAAATAAAATGTTTATATATCAGGCACTCTGGTTTTTTTCTTCTTACATACAATTTTTTAAAAATTTATAAATTAAAAAGTATTAAGTAAAAAGTATTAAGTAAAAATAATGTTATTAAATATATATGTTAATAATAGGTCTGTAAATGAGTTACAGTTTTAGGCGTTCGCGAAAATGTTTTATTAAAAAAAAAAATGCTTAAGCATGTGAAATAAAATGAATGACTTATAGTAGCTATATATTTTTTCATTCGTATGGCGGGGTCGCACTCCAGGTGCGGGGCCTCCATCCTTGCGGGGAGGGGCTTGCTGCGGCCCAGGCAGCTTATGATCTAGAGGTAGACAAAAGATGAGCCATCAAAAATCATCAATATAGATGGTATCAAAGATGACTTCATCAAAGATGAGAAATCAAAGATGAGGCAACAAAATTGAGCTTCGAGGGTGTGAGTGTAAGTGTAAGTGTACCTGTGCGTGTGAGTGTAAGTGTATATGGGCTAGTGTAAGTGTCTATGGCGAGTAAGTGCTTATAAGTGTTATAAAAATACTAACTCATAGTAAGAAGCATTCTAGCAGATTGTAATATACACCAATCGATTCCTCATACTTTATAACCTAGGGGTAGACACCCATATTAGGTATTCTAGGCCTGGAGGCTAGAAAAAGCGTTCTTGAAAAAGTGGCACTCAGTTGGTACTATGTGGCACTCACTTGGCATTATGTGGCACTCACTTGGCACTTCACTGGCACTCACTTGCACTTCATTGGCACCTACTTCTGGCACTCGGCCTGGCACTCATAGAATACCTATAGAACACCAATAGAACATCACTAGATACTTCCTACGGTGATTGGAACCAAATTTCAAATATCAAGTTAGCGTGGTCGTAAATTGACCCATGGTGTATATGGTAAAAAGGTCAAGTCCGAAATATCATGGTCAAACAAGGTTAAGACATCAAAAAGGGCCAAGTCCCTAAAGGAAGGACAAAAAATTACTGTGTGGGTCAAAATTGACCCATGGACGACCAAAGGGCTGGCAGTGGTTTGTACGTGTGAGTGTAAATGTAAGTGTCTATGGTAAAATGTAAGTGTCATAGTGAATGTGTATAAGTGTAAATGGGTGCTCCCAGGGTAAATGCGTCGTATAGCGGAATGTGTGTGTATAAGTGTCATAGTGAATGTTTGTTGGCTTAAAAAGTGTGTGTGTGTGTGTGTGTGTGTGTGTGTGTGTGCACGCGCACGTGTGTAGGTTCAAGTTAGGGTAGGTCCATACATGCGTACAAGTTAGGAACGAAATATGTGACGGGGCCACGAGGCAAAATTATGGGGCAAAGTGTGTGTGTGTGTGTGTGTGTGTGTGTGTGTGTGTGTGTGTGTGTGTGTGTGTGTGTGTGTGTGTGTGTGTGTGTGTGTGCGGGATGGAAATAAGTTAGGATAGATCCATACAGGTCAGGTACCTGCTACGCATCTCATGTTAGCACAGATCCGCTCAAAGGCCAGGCACCGCCACCTGGACACGCCCAAGGCTGGTGGGAGGCTAGGTGCAGGTAGATAGGTGCAGGCGGGGTGTAGGCTAGGTGTAGGTGCACGCTAGTGGAGGCTGGAGGCTAGGTGTAGGTGTAGGTTAGTTAGGTTAGTTAGGGTTAGGTTAGGTTAGGTTAGGTTAGGTTAGGTTAGGTTAGGTTAGGTTATGGTATCCGGCAAGGTCAAGGCCGAAATATCATGGTCAAACAAGGTTAAGATATCAAAAAGGGCTATGCCCGTAAAGGAAGGACAAATTACCGTGGGTCAAAATTGACCCATGGTATCTGTCAAAGGGTGTGTATGTGTGTGCGCACGCGCACGTGTGTAGATGTGATCGAAATATCAAAAATACTGATAAGCCCGTAAAGGAAGGACAAAAAATTACCGTGGCAAAAATGACCCATGGAAGACCAAAGGTTGGGAAAATATCATGGTCAAACAAGGTAAAGACATCAAAAAGGGCTAAGCCCCTAAAGGGTGGCCAAAAATTACCGTGGGCAAAAATTGACCCATGGAAGACCAAGGGTTGGTCGAAAAATTAGGTGGGGTAATGCGCAACGAAAGCTGACGCAACCGTTTGGCGCAAACCTTCTTCGAAGGGTTGCAAAAAAAAATTAAGGTGAAAAATTAATTAGGAGGACCAAAAAATGACCCATGGAAGACCAAAGGGTTGGTCGAAAAAGGTCAAGGCCCAAAAAGGTAAAGGCCCAAAAAAGTGTCACGGTCAGGTAAAAATTGAGCTCAAAAGGTCGTGGCTGTGTGCTGTCGGTGAATCATGCCTATTGTATTGTAAAGCAATGGCCAACATTGTCATTGCTATTTCTCTTTCATGTTCTATGTATACGATGTATGATTGCAGCGGCTCATCAAAAGAAATTTGTAAATATGTTTGCATTTCATGCGTAAACGACAGCCAATAGAAACTTGGTTTTCAAGACTTACTTTTGGAACCTAAGTTTTGATTGGTCGTCGTTCACAAGTCTGTGATAATAATAATAATACTATTATTATTATTATTATTATTATTATTATTATTATTATTATTATTATTATTATTTATTTTTTTTACTGTTATAAGGTTACTGCGCATTATTATTATATGTATGTAATTGTTTTATATATATATATATATATATATATATATATATATATATATATTTTATATATATATATATATATATATATATATATATATATATATATATATATATATATATATATATATATATATATATATATATATATATATATATATATATATATATATATATATATAAATGTGTATGGAATAATATTTAATTTTGTATAGTGTGGAGCGCACAATGTATAAATTCATTTGGCTTTTATGTTTTGATTTTAGAGGAAAATTGAGATTTCTTGCGAACAGAGTTTCGATTGTAAAGAAATACCAATTTTCGGTCTTGCTGAATGTGTAATATATATTTGCTTTACTAAAATAACTAATAAGTGGATACATCATTTTATTAATTATTTTAAGAGATGTGATTGGATGGTCAGATGTAAACTGGTTGGCGAAGATTTGTATAAATAGTAAATTTATGAATATTTTGGATCTTTTTGCTTTCATTTGTCGTCAATCAAGGTGTTTACAGTTGGTACTGCGCCTGTTGCTCTGTCTGATCGATGTTATTATTATTTTAGTGTGCATAGTCTTGTAAATCGTGGAGGTGCCTTATTTTATATTTTTATTATAAAGTAATTGTGTTAATGTTTTTAAATGCAATAAGGTATTGTAATTTTCAATGTGGAAATCTCGTGGCTTATTTTTTTATAAAGCCAATATTGTTTTAAGTTGTGTTCTAAATATAATTGTGTTTATTTGTGTAAATATAATCTTTGCATTGCCATTATAAAAGTGTCGTCTGTTAAAGCGATTTGCAAATGCATTTTGTCTGCGGTGTTGCAATATATCACTAGCAGGTAAGGGTAGTTATTATTAATGTGTATTTTTTGTAACATGGTAAAGATTCTTTTGAGTTAACAAACATAAAGTGTTTAACGATTAAAGTTACATTATTTTATATACGAATAATTACTAAAGTCACATTTTATTTATTTGAAATTAAGATTTGTTAAATTACTAGTTGGCAACTCTTTTGCTTTAAGACAACAGCTGATCCTGACCAGCTGTGACTGCATTCATTTGTTCACACTGATAAATCGATGCCTTCAATAATTGTCAAAAACGTTTAATTTACAAGTAAATATTTTATATCATTTGCAAAGTCAGTTTGTCCATATATTATTTTGTTGATATATTTTGTTTATTCATATATATGTTATTCATGTTTTGTTTTTTATAAATATATTTTATATATATATATATATATATATATATATATATATATATATATATATATATATATATATATATATATATATATATATATATATATATATATATATATATATATAAATGTATGGGCAAAAATTTATATGAATATATTGGTAGAGTATTTATGTTGATATTTTATTTATTTTTGAGCATAATATTTAATATATTTATAGCATGTTATATATATATATAAAGATAGTATATATATATATATATATATGTTGCATATATATATATATATATATATATATATATATATATATATTTGGTGCAAAGTTAGCATTTTTTGGTTCTATAGTTGCGGTGTGCATGTATACGGATATCTATTGACATCCATATATGTCCGGAAGTATAAAAAACCAGTAGATATTGAAGTATAAAGAGAAGATATAGTATATATAAGTGGCATATATATATATATAAGGTTATATAAAGTATAATATATATATATACATATATATATATATATACAATATAAGGTTGTATAGAAAATTGATATATAGTACTGAAGGTTCTATATGTGCGGTGTGCATGTATACGGATATATCTATAGACATCCGGCTATATGTCCATGGACTTATAAAACCTAGTTTGAAGACCAGTACATTTTCATTTATTTATTTTTTTTTTATTAAAATATTTCTAAAATTATCCCAGTGGTTTCCTTGAGTATTTCCAAACGTATTTTTCTTTTTCATTTATTTAATATTCAATTTGCTATTGCTTTAAGTCTTAAAGACGTGAGTTTTGTGATTGTAAAATTGATCACAAAACGGATTCATTTGCTGGTAAGAAAAGTATTGACTGAACTGTTTTCACATAAGACAAAGAATCCGGTCAAACCGTTGTTCCACTTGAAGGGTCTCTAAAAGGATAAGTTGGTGAGTTGTAAGTATTGAGTTGCACTGCAATATTGCACAGGCCGTAGCTCACTTAACAGGAGGCCTGGATACTGTTACAATACAGGTTTGAGAATCTAATAAGGTGTTAGTTGATTGGATTGTCACGGGGGCCTGGCCAAAGGATTTGTTCATCAGTTCGAAGAGTAAGTTATGACAAATAATTTAATATCTTTTTAACCAAAGGATTTGTTCATCAGTTCGAAGAGTAAGTTATGACAAATAATTTAATATCTTTTTAACCAATCACCCTACATTAATAAATTTGGGTATACCTGTCTGGGATCTTATATTATAACTTTTCAGTCATTACTTCTTATCAGTAAAGTGTTTGTAGTAAAGTTATTTTTGCTGTTTTATTGGATATTTAAGCTCAAGTTAGTACAGTCGTTTGTTAAAACCTGTGCCAGAACTCATGTTCAAGGGTTGTAATTTATACCCCAGTTGTTGTTATACGATATAAGTTAATATTGTATTGTTTTTATTTAACTGTCAATATAGTCGTGTGGACTATTTGCTTTGTTGAAGTTAAACGTATTTAATTTTTCTGTGCGTATTGGTGGGATAACAAACTGTTATTCCAGCAATAGATAACGTTTGGAAATAAAGAAACACTGGAATAATTTTAGTAATTTTTTATATTATGCTCTTATAAAATATATATATATATATAAAAATATATATATATATATTTATTAATATTGTTTAGATAGGCATTAAAGTTTGCAAAATTAAGCGGAGCGAAATAGTGGTTTCCCGGAATTCACAATTTTCCTCTGTTGGAGTTCTGTAGGGAAAACACTAGTTCCCCGTAAGTTTTTGTTAAATTTTATTGCAGATTGTGTAAACTAGTATATATATATATATATATATGTTATATATATATATATATATAGTTATAAGTGTAGTGATTTATATGATTTTTTTATATATAGAGTATATATATATATATATATATATATATATATATATATATATATATATATATATATATATATATATATATATATATATATATATATTATATATATATATATACATTGAAAGTAATTTTGCGGTTAGAAGTTTGTTTTCATGCGTTATCAATTGGAGACAAATTTGTAAAATTTTGGTAGAAAACGGGATTGTGATTCGTGCGTTGAAAGTGACTCTGTTAGTGAACGATATATTTTGTAATTTGTTTTGTGTACAACAATTGTAACTATGGCTATGTCTAATGCCGAGTTTATGGAGTGGTGTAAATCAGGAGGTTTAGGTGTGAAGGAAATCACTGCTTTAGTAAAAGATCGAATGGCTCAAGAGGCTGCCGCTGCTTCTGAGGAAGAAGTTAGCTGCTGATTTAGAGAAAGAAAAGTTAGCTTTAGAGGAGAAGAAGTTAGCGCTTGAGGCAGAAGAGCGAAGGGAGAAAGCTAAGCTTGAAGATGAAAGGGAGAAAGCTAAGCTTGAGGCAGAAGAGCGAAGGGAGAAAGCTAAGCTTGAAGATGAAGCGCAAAGAGTTAAGTTAGAGGCGGAAAAAGATGCAAGAGATGCAGAAGAAAGAATGCTTCAGATGAAGCTTGATGCTGAAGAAAAACAGCGTCAACATGACGCAGTGATAGCATCACAGAATGCTCAGAGCAGCCATAGTACTTCCTATGCTAGTAAGTATCCAAAATTGAAGCTTCCTTTCTTCGACGAAAAGAAAAACGATATTGAAGAATATCTGTTAATGTTTGAGAAGCAAGCAGAGGCGAACGATATCCCTATGGAAAAGCGAGCGACAATTTTAGGAGGTTTCCTAACAAGCAAAGCTGTCAGTGTCTATAATAAGATGACTGTTGAAGAATTAAAGAGCTACGAAGGTTTGAAAAGTGCTTTATTGGAGAGATATGGGCTCACGGAAAGTGGGTACTGTACAAAGTATAAAACTATAACTCCTACGGAAGATGATAATCCCAGAGTTTATTTACAGAGAATTATTGAAGCTCTTAAAAAGTGGTAACAGCAGCGAATGTAACACTGACACCTGATGATATTATCGAATTTTTCTCGGTGGATAAGTATTTGAATACGGTTCCAAAGGAACTCGCAACCTACTTAAGGGAGTCGAAAAAGAAAGCACCAGAAGAGATAATAACTTGTTCTGAAGGATACATGGAAGCGCATCGTCTGAGATTCACAGCTAATAGTCACACACGAAATCACAATCACGTTGAGAAAAGCACACATAATAATAATAATTATAGATCAAAAGGCAATGGTTACTCCACAAGCGGTAATCATAAAGGTAGCAATCAACATGCACCGCGAGCAACTAACAATGAAAGCAGGATCGGAGGTGGGAGCGGCGACAGACAGAACTATCGTCGCAGTAGCAGTGAGCCGAGAGAAGCGCCCACGTGCTTTAAGTGTCAAAGGAGAGGGCATCTCTCAAGGGATTGTCGAGCCCCTCCTTATTTCAACAATAGTAGTAGGGGACAGAATAACTCAGGGAGACAAAAAGAAGAAACAAAGAGCACGGGAGCGTCCGGAGTCTCTGATAACGGCAGTGAAGCCCTGAACTACTCAGGTGAAGAGCCGAAGCTCCTGGATGAGTTAGTGAAGGTGAAAAATGACGAAACGTCACACCTACCTGTAACGTATGGGACGGTGAATGGCTTTAAAGTCAAAACCCTCCGAGATACCGGGTGTAATGTAGTGGTTGTGCGGGAGAAGTTTGTGCCGAAAAGATGTTATGTTGGAAACAACATGAAGATACGTTTGTTGGACGGTACAGTGATCGAAGCTCCGCTTGCAAATATTGATGTGGATACCCCTTATTATGTAGGGAGAACAACCGCGGCAGTATTGCCGGAGGTTGTGTATGATTTGGTAATCGGGAATGTCAAAGGAGCATTGCCCGCAAGTCAGCCTAATCTCGCTTGGGAGTCGACCGTGTGTCGAGGGCCTCGTAATGTAGAGGTCGCGCATAACATTAGTAGTATGCTGGTCCCCATCGCTGAGAGTGCTGAAGAAGGTTCACAAGAAGAACCTAACCTAACCAATCATAAATTTGGAATGGCAAGTTGGGAGATGAGTGAGTCTTACAGAGGGAAACTGTCAGTGCCACAATCGTTTGACATCTATAATAAAGATGTCGCGCCAACCATGGAACCATCACTAAGTGTGATGACTGGGTGCAAATGTTCACCTGAAAATGAGAACGTTACAGGAAAAGATGAAGTTGATGCCCCTAAAGATCTATTAATAGATGTTGAAGAAGACACGAGAATGATAGATGTTCAAGAAACATCGATGGTAGAGAGCACGAAGTGGTCTGATGAAACAGATCGTGCGGATGAAGATGATGAGATGGTGAGAGGTGACATAGATAGTCACACGCAAAGTTCTGGAGAGAAGGGTGTTGTAGCTGTGGGTGAAGGGGATATAACCCATGGTGATGAAGTTCAAGAACTGATTAACGAGCGGAAGACTTTTAAAAGTAAACAGAAAGATGCGATGTCTCAAAGAGAGGAAGTTAAAGAGTGTAGTGTAAAGGAAGTTTGCGACGGTATGCCGGAACGCAGGGAGAAGTTGAAGAGTCATCCTCAGTATTATTACTGGGGCAGTCAGAATTCAATGCGTTCAGGATTAAAAGTTGGGAACAAGGGAAGAGCAAGGCTCGCTGAACTGTTCAGTGAGGAGGAAAAGGCATTGTGCAACAATACTTCGATAAAAGAAGTGAAGATGAGACGCCGAGACTGCCATGGAAAAGTGGTACAGTCGGTCAATGTTGTTAAACGGCACAATGCAAGGTTTGAAAACGAGGTAGTTAGAGAAGACATCGGCAGCATGGAAAAGGTTTGGATAATAAAAGAAGTTATGTGCAGAGAGGGTAAGAGAACATACTGCAGGAGGAGTGAAGGAGGAACGTCAGGAGAAAAAGAAAGTTGTGAAACTAGTTGTAGTAGTGAGGAGTGTGATGATGGTGAGAAGTCTCACATGAAGAGTCACCGAATGGTGAAACTATTGTTTGTAATGAAGATGGGAGAGGTTGGCAGAAAGGAAGAAGAGTGTCAAAAGAGACACGGAAGCACAAAGAAATGTGTGATACTATGGAAGAAGTTAGAGAGAAAAGGAGATAACGAAGAAAGAAGAGGGTGTAGGTCTGGAGGAAAGGGTGTAAGAAGAATACTAGTAGTTGTATGTCAAAGGAAAATGCCAGCAAAGATGGTCACAACAAAAATAAAAGATGAAAGAAACGAAGCTGATTATTTTGTTGAAAATAGATTTAAATATTTTGTGACCCGGCGCAAACACCCGACTACTCTTATGACTGTTTCTTCGAAGGAAAATTCAAGTGTGTCATAATCCACATTAGTGGGTGAGTTAAGGTCGTCAATGACCATTTAAGCATGTAATATGCAAATAACATATCTGGTCCATTATCAGAAGTCTCTACAGAAGAAGGAGCACTGAGTAAATGAGACCAATGTTTTAATCACGTGTACATAAAGCAAAATGTACCAATTTGCTTCAAAAGGATGGGCCAAAGATGTAATGCAATTATACACGTAATATATAACATTGATTCATTTATGTATTGTAAAATAATGGCCGACATTGCCATTGCAATACCTCTGTCATTTTTCTATATATACGGTGTATGATTGTAGCGGCTCGTCGAAAATATT
>JABUQX010143397.1:5000-10938 GCA_015478945.1 Trachelipus rathkii | reverse complement strand
ATACATATTGTTATATATATATTATTATTATTATTATATTATAAATACATATTATATTATATTATTGTTATTATTGTTACATATTGTTATATTATTATTATTATTATTATATATATATTATACATATATTATTCATACATATATATATATATATTGTTATTGCTGTTATTGTTACATATAGCAGAGGCTATTATTGTAGCTGAAGAAGGTTACATATTACATACATATTATTGCTGCTGGTTATTATTAATATATTATTATTATTATTATTATATATACATATATATTATATATATATATTATATATCTTATATTATATATATTATTATTTCATATTATTATTACATATTATATTATATATATAAAAGATATAAATATTATTATATTATTGTTATATATATATATATATATATTATTATATATATATATATTATTATTATTATATTATATTACATATATATTATATATACATATTATTAATATTATTATATATTATATTATGCATATATTATATATTATATTATATAGTTATTATTATTATTATTGATATTGTTACATATACATATATATATATATATATATATTACAGTTACATACATGGAGTTATTATTGGTTATTATTGGTTATTATATATTATTGTTATTATATTATATATATACACATATATATATTATATTATTATATATTATTACATATTATTATTATTATGTTATATTATATTATTATATACATATATTATGTTATTATTATTTATTATATTTATTATTACATATATTATATATTATTACATACATATATATACATATACATATACATATTATATATATATACATATACATATTACATATTATTTTATTATTACATACACGAACATTATTATTATTACATATTGCTACATGGTTGCCATACATATTATATATATATATATATATTATTATATATATATATATATATACATATATTATATATATATTATATATATATATATATATATATTATTATTGAGTATATATATATATATATATATATATATATTATATATATATATTTATTATTATATATATATATATATATTATTATTATTATATATATATATATATATATATATATATTATATGTAACATATATATTATATATATAAATTATATATATTTATGCTATATATATATATATATTATATATATATATTATTATTATTATATATATATATATATATATATATTATATATTATAGTTACATATATATATATATATATAGTATATATATATTATATATTATATATATATTATTATTACATATATACATATACATATGCATATATTACATATATATATACATTAGTTACATACATACATGTTGCGTATATATATATATATTGTTATTGCTGGTTATTGCTGCTATTATTATATATATATATATATATATATATATATATATTATTATTATTATTGGTTATATATATATATATATATATTATTATTATATACGTAAATTATTATTATATATATGTATATTATATATATATATGTATATATATATATATTAATATATATTATTATTATTATATTATTATATTATATTATTACATATATATTATTATACATATATATTATATATATATATTATTATTATATTATTATATAAATATATATATATATATATATATTATATTATATTATTATATTATATAAAGAGTTATATATATTATTATATATTATATATATACATATATATTATTAGTTATTATTGTTATTGTTATATTATACATATTACATATTATTACATATTATATTTACATACATATTATATTTCCATATATATTATTATTATTATTATTATATATATTATTATTATTATTATTACATACATACATATACATGGTTATGTTATTATTATTGAAGTTGATATTATTACATTATTATATAGTACATACCGGTACATGGCTATTGGTTGATATTGTTGATATTAATAAAGAAGATATATATATATACATTACATTATTACATTATACATATTACATATATAATATTATTATTACATATATATTATATTACATTATATACATATTATCCATATATTGGTTATTGTTATATATATTGCTATTATTATTATATTATATATACATATAGCATATATATATATATATATTATTATATATATATATATATATATATATATACATATATATATATATGATATTGAGAAGTAAACATATACATATTATATTGTTATTGTTATATATATAGTTATATATTATATATTATATTATTATTATAAATATATTATTATTATTATATTAGCATATATATTACATATATTATTATTATACATTATATTATATTATTATATATATATATATTATATATATATATATATACATATTATATATTATTATTATATATATATTAAAGTATATATTATTACATATTATATATATATATATATATATATATATTATATATTTATATATATATTATTATATATATTATATATATATGTTATTATTATTATTATAGCATATATTATTATATTGTTATACGTATTATTATTGTTATTATTATTAATATTATATATATATATATATATATATTATATATATTATATTATTATATATATTATGTTATATATTACATATATATACATATATTATTATTATTACAGGAATCCCTTATCCTTTAAAAGTAAGTTACATAAAGAGATTTGATATCGAAAATCGAGAACATTGGTCGTGCAGCCCTGCAGTGTCACGTGTTAGCTAAACCTCCAATAGAAAGAAGAGTTACTACAAGTTGCTTTTTTATCATGTTAATTTTTGTTAATTTTTTTTAAAAAAAATTTTTATTCTTTTTTAAAGGGCTCGAGCGACGGAGGGACAGAGGGGGATACCCCCCTCGTCGTCCCCCGCTGAGGCAGAGAGACCCTGACTCTTTCCATCTTTTTTGCGATTTAATCTTGGGTATTCCTTTAGTTAAAAAAATATTGGCAACCTTGACGCACTATGAAATAATCGAAAAATCGATTACATCGTTCGTTTGATATATATCCGTTAACCTTTGTAAGGACAATATATATATATATATATATAGCATAGAGAAGTATATATATATAGAAAGAATGTATATATATGTATATATATATATATATAGATAGCAGTTATATAGAGGATATATATATATATATATATATATATATATAGTATATATATATATATATATAGTTATATAACTTAGTATATATATATATATATATATATATATATATATATATGATGGTTTAACCAAACATATTGAGGACATTATTGATTTATCGTTAGTTTTAATAAAAAAAAATTTGGTTGTTGTGTGATAGCCGAATGTTCCTAAAAAGGTGACCTTATATTTTTGGAATAGATAATTTGGGAAGATGGAAATAATGTTAGTTGTCTTCTTATACTAAAAATATAATTTGAAACTATCCAATTCTGTAAATGTAATATAGAAGATATTAATATATAGATTAGCTAAACTTAAAGTTGCCTGCGTGCTGAAACCACCATTAAACAGGTATACAATGTATACGAACTTAAAGTTGCCTGCGTGCTGAAACCACCATTAAACAGCCATATATTATGTCCAGACGAAGGAGTACGCAGAGTCGAAAGATCTTGAAAGAAGTTAGGTAATCTTTCATCCAATGCTATGAAAGCGTCATCCATACCTCCAGTACTCGAACGAGATTTTGCTTAATTATGATTTCCAGGTCCAAACCACGATGGTAGAATCTTGCCGAACAATTTCCCTCGCTAGCAGAAATATAAAACGAAGTTCAAAAATGATACTTGAAGAGAAAGGTTAAGCCAAATATGATGAATGATAAACTTTAGACCCTTATGACAGGACCGGAGTGAAAGATTGATGTAACAATCTTACATAGTTTAAAGAAAAATAATCAGTTTGCATATACTTTGTTTTAGTAACAGAATGAAATCATGATCTACTATTATGAAACCTTAATCTTGCCGCGTTTACAATCAATTTTAAGCAGTTGCCAGTGGGTGTTTGGTTATGGTAGCCTAACTAACTTCTTTTTCGCGATGCTCACTCGCTCAGCCTCGTATTAGGGTTGTAGTTAGTACAGTGTAACAGTTGTGTCAACATGAGATGTGTGTACCAAAGTGGCACTACGAAGAGAAAATAAAATCTTTAGACGCTGAAAAAATTTCCAAATGTTTTAATACTGGGTTAACTAGTTCCACTTCTCAGTCACAAAGTCAGCCTTTGAGAGATAATAATGATTCATTAAATACAGGCAAGTCGAATTAGTTCATTAGCTCATTCACGTATATGTGTTACATTTCCTCATTATTATTATTATTATTATTATTATTATTATTATTATTATTATTATTATTATTATTATTATTATTATTATTATTATTATTATTATTATTATTATTATTATTATTATTATTATTATTATTATTATTATTATTATTATTATTATTATTATTATTATTATTATAAATAAATTCATTCTTCAATTTAAAATTTTCCGAAATGGCCAGTCACTACCTCCAAATATATATATATATATATATATATATATATATATATATATATATATATATATATATATATATATATATATATATATATATATATATATATATATATATATATATATATATATATATATATATATATATATATATAAAGTCCAAATCACGTTACTCTCATCAACGCTTCGCTTTTCGTATGCATGCCGTCCATTTTACTGTAATACTTTTAAAATTTTGTTACAATGTATCGTACACTCGCAGCTATAGTGATTACATTTATTTTCAGAAACTGAAGATCGAATTTCACCTCCTTCAATTGAGTCTACTCCTGGAACTTCGTCTTGTAGCTATGAGAGGTAAGAAACTAGGCCTGCTAGCAATCAGCCACTATTAGATCGTCTTTCAGTAACGTTGGCTTCTCTGGGCAGTGATTCATCAAGAACTAATACCAGTTCTGACACAGAAAATAATGATGAGGAAAACCGCCATGGGATGTCTGATGCTGTTCATAATGCTGCTACGCAACAGCTTGGATGTTTCATCTACCCCAACGAAAATGACCCAATTGGAATTAAAAAAGCTTTTATGAAGAAGCACAGTAGTTGTAATAAGTACGGCTAAGAAAGATAACCGTGCATGTGATCGTAAATATTGTATGTACGTATATGAGGTGTACATGTATCGATATATATATATATATATATATATATATATATATATATATGATATATATATATATATATATATATATATATATATATATATATATATATATATATATATATATATATATATATATATATATATATATATATTATTACCCTCCCCCTTTCCCCCCACTTGTGTATATACATCGAAAGTGCGCACACACGAGTGTTCATTGATGACGAAGTCATCAATGTACATGAGTTGTTATTTACATACATACATACACATTTGCATATCCACACATTACCCCTCCCCCCTTTCGCTTACACTTACCGCCCTTCGCTTACCCCCACCGCCTTTCGCTCACGTTCCAGTTGCCATGACTACATCAGTTACCCTACCCCCCTTTCGCTTCCACTCATGCTCTTTGTTGTTGTTGCCATGACTACTTGTTTTACCCTACCCCCTTTGTTCTCTGTTGTTGCCATGACTACTACATCATTTACCCTACCCCCCTTTGCTCTCTGCTTCATCTCTCGCACACAATAATACACCCACGCGTTTGCGCGCGCGCGCTTTGATCCGCAGTTCTTTTCGCCACCACCGCCCCGCTGTCCGCCGCCTGGTCCGCTACGTGATCCGCTACGTGATCCGCCTTTCGTTAGCTTGCATTTGCCTTGCTACGTAATTGATGGTTTTTCTACCCCTACTCCCCCATTCTCTTGGGCCCCCACTTGTCCGCATGAGTTAAC
>JABUQX010143396.1:0-16749 GCA_015478945.1 Trachelipus rathkii | reverse complement strand
AATACCCTATAATTTCTTACAGTTCCTTTATCTCCCCTTACCTTTAGCATAAAAGGTACTATTACTATTCTCCCCTCCAATCCCTCGAAAACTATACACCCAAAACGCTTTATTTACACAACTTCCTCTCGAAGATCCAATCAATACCATGATCATTTCACCAGTAATTTCATCTATACCTGCAGATTTACTTATCATTCTTCAACTTTCTCACTCTACCCATTTCCTCCTTGCTAATAACCTCATCCCCAAATACCTATTTCTTGCAACATCAAACCCACACACAGTCATTATCACCTCATCATTACTGCCAATATTATATAGATTTTCAAAGTGTTCTTTCCACACTCCACTCACATCCATTTCATCAGTTACAAAAACACCATCCCTATTCATTATTCTGAGCAGGTTCCCCTTATTCTAATTCTTAACCTTTCGCGCTTCCTTCCAGAAGAGCTTCCTATTCCCTTGTATGTCCCCATTCATCCTCCTTCCAAACTGTTCATTTACCTCTTCTTTTCTCTTACGTATGCATCTTTTAGCATTCCTTTTTTCCTCCTTATATAATTTATTTTTTTTTCAAACTCTGATTTAATTCAACCACGCTTCTTTTTTACTTTTAACCGCTTGCATCACCTCTTCATTCCACCACTCACTGTTATCATTCTTACTTCCTACTTTTGCACTGCTAACAATTGCTTCCTTCATTTGCTTCCAGATTTATTCAGTTTCAACTTGTTCACATTCAACTGATTTACTTGCGAGTGTTCTTACATACTTATCCTTATTACCTTGTTCACTAAACTTCTCACTCTTAATTTTACCCACTTCCTTCCGTATCACCTTCCTTTCCATCCAAGTCCCCACTAACTTAATTTTACATAGAACAACATAATGATCCGATAATCCCATTCCTAAACCCCTCACTGATTTAACATCCAATACATACTTCAACATCTCCTCTTCACCAACACAAAATCAATCATACTTTCACTTCAATACCATCTCTACCTACACCAACTCTAGTATACTTATGGATACTCTTGTGTTTAAAGAAAGTATTACTTACACACATACCTCTCTCCCTCACAGAAATCAATCACCTTCCTACCATTCTCATTTTCTCCAGACACCCCAAAACCACCTGTTATACCATCCTTTTTTTATCATATATATATATATATATATATATATATATATATAGGCAGGATATATATAGTAGAATAGAATTTTTTTTATATAATATTGCAATAAACGTATATATATATATATATATATATATATATATATATATATATATATATATAAGTAGTTACTCTACAGTTTGAGCTCGACCAGCTTTTTCTCAAAAAGTATAAGAGATATTTGCTTTAAACTTGGAATATAATGTATATATGGGATAAGCTCGAATCCGTGTAAATTTCAAGTCTGTAGGATGTATATAGAGGGTGGTCACCCCCGAGGGTGGCTACGGCGATCTGGCTTACGCGCGCGTTGGCAGCTTCTGAGCGGATGAGTTTAGGCCTAACAAGCGTTTGGGCAACCGAGCACCTGGAGGTCAAACAGACCGAAGGTCTGTTTGACCGACAGACACAGACTGAGGTGCGCATACACATTAATATTATTATTATTATTATTACATCGAAGATTCGATTTCCGAAGGAAATCGAATCGAGTCGAAAAACGATTCCTGTAAGGGAACGTTTTTTACACATTCCGACGCCGACTCCGGCTCCGACTCCGGCTGCGGCTCCGACTCCGACTCCGACTCCGACTCCGACACCGACTCCGGCTCCGTGATCCAGTCGAAGATCTGATTTCCGAAGGAAATCGAATTCGAGCCGAAAACGATCCCGTAAGGGATCGTTTCTTTACGCACCCGACTCCGCTTCCGCCGAGGTTGGGTGTCTTGACGCATCCGCCCCGACTGATTGTCGGGGCCTGACTCCGACTCCAAACTTATCACAGTGCTAAAAATTGGAGGTGTTAGATGGGGAGGTAACCTCGTCGTAGACGAGGTTACGTCCCCGTGGGTCCCCGAAGGGGACCCCACCTCAAACATTAAATATTGATCGTATAAAGCTGAAATTTGGTGAGAGGATTCAGAGTTGAGTTTCTAGAAAGACTTGGTATGTGAATCTGAGGGGCTCCGGCACCGGTGCTGGAGTCACTGCGGTGCCGAGTTAATAAACAGTCGTATAACAACAATGTTGGTGTTCTAATAAGGGGGTTATCGGGGTCGTAGAGGTCGAATATGATGTGGTTATAAGTCCGTGTAGGGTGCCTAGGAGACCCCCCATTAGGGGGTCCTGACTGAAAAAGAGCACAGAGTGCAAAAAACAAAGGAGGAATGAAGAAGGATGAAAGATGAATAAAGAAAGGAAAGAATGGAGAAGAGTCTGACTCAGAGGAGTAGGAGTTGACAGCTGCATCGGTGCTGGCTCCAGGTGCCGAGTTATTAAATATTAGTGTAATGATACAATATTGGTGTCTTTATATATGTTATTGGGTCTGTAGATTTCGAAAATAATGGTTTCAGAACCATCAAGAAATAAAATTTCTTATTCTTTTTATGTTTATAACTTACAAATTTACGTTTTTACATACCCTAAAGCAGTAAATCACTAAATCAAACCACCATCCAACCAGCATCCAACCTCCCTCCTGACCATCTGTGATCTATTGATCTATTGATTAAGGTCACATTTTGAGTATCATTTTTGGATAAACATAACATAAAATCAAGTTCTTTATACAAACATCAACCAATATATGTTGACGTAACAAAGTTTTCACATTAATAAAGCTTACTTAGTATCATCTGAACTATGAATATAACCCCCCAAAGACAAACTTAGCACATCTTAAACAGGAATAAACTGTTAACGTTAACAAAGTTCCACACTTAACACCGGTAAAGTAACTAATATAGCATACAAAGACGTAACCTACTTACACTTTTCTAACATTTCGCTGTTATTTTACATTAAGACTGTAATATTTAACAAAAATTTACCATAACAGTGTGTAATTATCATACAGACCAATGAGTATACTCTAACGTAACAAAGTTTTCACATTAATAAAGCTAACATAGCCTCAACTGAACTATGAATATAACCCACAACGAGAAACCCAACACACCTTAAACAGGAATAAGCAGTCAACATTAGCAAAGTACCGCACTTAACACCAGTAAAGTAACTAACAATTCATCCAAAAACGTAACTTATTCACACTTTGTCAAGCATGTCTCTAACATAACAATGTTAATTTTACATTAACATGGTAATATTTAACAAAAAATTTACTATAACATTGTGTAATTATCATACAGACCAGCGAAAGTATGCCTACATAACAACAACCAGACGAATAAACAGCTATCATTAACAACTTAGCCAATAAAGCGAACATAAGCGGGAAGTAAAACAAGTTTTCATTTTTATAACATATAATTTTCATTGAAAAGAGTGTTATATAAAAACATAAGTTTATTTTAAATATATTAATTCATCTAATCAGAGAACATAGGATTCAAGTTGGGTAAGTTCTATATATCTCTCTAAAGATTCAACACCCTTTGAAAGAATGTAAGTATAAATGCCTTCAGCAACACTAAACCATTTTTCGGCATATTTTGATTCAGCAGCACTCATTCTCTCATACAAGAGAGAAGTAAACTTATCCAGGCTGATAGTTATTAATGCACTCCTGTACACTGTATTATACGGGAAACCACATGTTTCGGTGTAAATATCATAGATTACACCATGTGCTATATGTATTATGTCCTCAAGTACGTCAACATCGTTAAGGTGCGATGTTAATTCGTTTTTTATTTTAAGCAATGATGTAATATTTTCAGATGTTCGAACTGTGAAACCTATACACGTACGCATGAAGGTCACACAATCGATGGGTTTCCAATAGTTGCGTACATCAAGGGTTTTAATATTGTCACACGACGAGAACACAACGTCTATTCTATTATAACCTCTCACACTGTCACCTCTGATAGATATTTCACTACTCGTCGATCCATCGGATAACACACACTTATCCTCTACCCATGCTGCTGCGATGTCGATAATCTTGATGAATCCATCAGCACAAACGAATAAAGGTCTATTATTTGACTCTCTGGCAGGAATACAAGCAATGTATCGGTATCCATCAGGTTGACGATAAAATTTTATTGACACAACGTTGGGAATAACGAAGCTCCTCGTGAAGATATCAACAACAGACGTGGAGATGCGGGGAGATGTCATCGTACCAGTACAGCGAAAAAATATCCTACTGAAGGAAATCGTATGCGTAAACAACCCTTATAGGTAATGAGATTCTTTCTTTCAACCAATCAGAAGAAAGTAAACAAGAATACAACGCACGAACGAACCATATCAGTTCAAAAGGGGTATATATTCTCGTTAGACAACAACAACAACAACAAAACAACAACAACAACAAACAACAACAACAACAACAACAACAACAACAACAATAACATAGTACAAAAATAAGTTCTTTATATACCAACCAACGAATATATGCTAACGTAACATTGTTTTCACATTAATAAAGCTAACATAGCATTACCAGAACTAAGAAATTAATGTACAACGACGAATCTAACACAACTTAAGTACGAATAAACTGTTAACATTAACAAAGTTCCACACTTAATAGCAGTAAAGTACCTAGCACAGCATACAAAACGTAACCTATTCACTCTTTTTCAAGCATATCTCTAACATATCAATGTTAATTTTACATTAACAACTGATTTACGTAGCATTTAGACTATCATTTCGGATAAACATAGCGCAAAATGAGTTCTTTATATACTAACCATTGAATATATGCTAACATAACAAGGTTTTCATATTAATATAGCTAACATAGCATCATATGAACTAAGAAAATAATGTACAACGACAAACTAACACAACTTAAGCAAGAATAAAGTGTTAACATTAACAAAGGTCCACACTTTAACACCTGTAAAGTAACTAACATTGCATACAAACGTAATTCATTATTCACTTTTTCAAGCATAATTCTAACATATTAACGTTAATTTTAGTTACGACATATAACATGCACAAGGATTTACTATAATCTGACCAATTATTTACAAACCAACGAATAATTGTAAACATAACAAAGTTTTATCCAAACATAACACAAAAATAAGTTCTTTATATACTAACCATCGAATATATGCTTAACCAACAAAGCTTTAGCGTCAATAAAGCTACCATATCATAACCGCAACTAAGAATATAATGTACAAAGGCAAACTTAACATACCTCGTGTATGAATAATCAGCTAACATCCTGAAAATTCCCTACTTGTCAAAGGTAAAGTAGCTAATAGGTCACACAATACTCGATATGTTCCTACTTTTCTCACATATCAGCAACAGGTAAAGCCGCATCATCTAACAAAATCCCTTAACAAAGTGACCAATCTATCAAAGATATACCAACATCTAGAACTATGAATTAACACCATCTTCATCAAAGTGTCACTCGTTTTGAGTATAACATCAATTGTCCTATGAATAAACATAGACATTAGCAAAATTCTAGGGCAAACCTAACATTACCCAGCAAAAACTTAACCCCTAGGCTCACGTTTCTAGCACATCATCGTCAGTTAACACAGTATATTTTACAAAAACTCATCATTTCTCTAGCAAATCAGTGTTATTTTCACATTGCTCATAGTAATATTAATGATAATGCACCAACTCTAATGAATGAACAGCTAATAACCAGTAAATCCAAACCACCATCTGCAGTCCTCTACCCGTCCCACCTGCCTGTGATCATTGAACTATTGATTCAAGTCATATTTCAAGTATCATTTTGGACAAACATAACATAAAAATAAGTTCTTTATATACTAACTAACGAATAATATCTGCTTAACCAACAAAGTTTTAGCATCACAGAAGCTAAATAAACTGCAACTATGACTAGGAACATGTGGAATGTGCTAAATGCAAACCTAACATATCTCACACAAGAATAACTCAGCTAATATCCTGTACCTCTACTGACTGCTGGCAAGTAGCTAAAAGATCACACACACTGATATGTTCTACCCTTGAGCATATTAGCAAAATAGTAAGCCCTCTTACATTCAACAAATCCTTAAACAAAGTGATCAATCATCAAAATGTCACCACTTGAACTATGAATTGACACTTTCTTCATCAAAGTGTGTCAATCGTTTTGAGTATAACATCATTTGACCTATGAATAAACGTAGACATTTAGCAAAAGTCTAGGGCAAACCTGACATTATTCAACAAAAACCCAACCTAGGCCTTTGCTTTCACCATGATCATGCTGCAACACGGTGCAATATTCATAAAAACTTAATCATCAGAACAATCAAAAGTTATTTCCAATACTGTCATAGTAATACGCACTGACAACTACTTCTAACTTACGAATAAACAGGCTTTATTAACCATGACCTAAACATATTACTCTGAGAAACCCAGGGGATATCCCTTGCATAAAAGAACCTTTTGAGGGACCACCCCGAAGGGGGTGTGGTGGCGTTACCCTCCTGAAGGAGGTAGCCTCAGCTGATGGATTCATCAAGATTATCGACATCGTTACATGGTTGATATTGGCGGCGTTGTTATCCAAATTTTACTAATTTGAGTAAAGAAACATTCATCAGAGGTGACATGTGAGAGGTCAGTAATAGAATTAGACGCTGCCTCTGCCTTATCACTATTAAAACCTCGATGCATAAACTATTGGAAACCCATCGATTGTGTGACCTTCATGCGTACGTGTATAGGTTTCACAGTTCGAACATCTGACAATATTACAGCATTGCTTAAAATAAAAAACGAATTAACATCACATCTTAACGATGTTGACATACTTGAGGACATAATACATATAGCACATTAATCTATGATATTTACACCGAAACATGTGGTTTCCCGTATAATACAGTGTACAGGGGTGCATTAATAACTATCAGTTTGGAGAAGTTTACTTCTCTCTTGTATGAGAGAATGAGTGCTGCTGAATCAAAATATACCGAAAAATGGTTTAGTGTTGCTGAAGGCATTTATACTTATATCCTTCAAGGGGTGTTGAATCTTTAGAGAGATATATAATACCCAACTTGAATCATGTTCTCGACATTAATCTTTCATATATTAAAATAACTATATTTACATAACACTCTTTTCAATTGTACTATATGTTATAAAAATGAAACTTGTTTTACTTCCTCCGCTTATGTTCGCTTTGGTTTGGCCAAGTTGTTAATGATAGTTGCTTGCACTGTCTGTAGTCATGTTGCGTAGTAAAGTACGCTGGTCTGGTATGATAATTACACAATGTTATAGTAAAATTTTTTTAAATATTAGCATGTGTTAATGTAAACACATTGCGTTATGTTAGAGCACATGCTTGGACAAATGTGTGAATAAGTTACGTTTTTTTACGAAATGCTAGCTACTTTACTGGTGTTAAGTGCGGTACTTTGTTAATGTGTTGACTGTTTATTCCTGTTTAAGATGTGTTATGCTCGTTGTGGGTTATATTCATAGTTCAGTTGAGGCTATAAAATATTTTATTAATGTGAAAACTTTATGTTACGTTAGAGTATACTCAGGGGTCTGTATGATAATTACACACGGTTATGGTAAATTTTTGTTAAATATTAGTCTTAATGTAAAATAACAGCGAAATGTTAGAAAAGTGTAAGTAGGTTACGTCTTTGTATGCTATATTAGTTACTTTACCGGTGTTAAGTGTGGAACTTTGTTAACGTTAACAGTTTATTCCTGTTTAAGATGTGCTAAGTTTGTCTTTGGGGGTTATATTCATAGTTCAGATGATACTAAGTAAGCTTTATTAATGTGAAAACTTTGTTACGTCAACATATATTGGCTGATGTTTGTATAAAGAACTCTTGATTTTATCCAAAATGATACTAAAATGTGACCTAATCAGTCAGATCAATAGATCAAGCAGAAGATGGTCAGGGAGAGAGGTTGGATGCTGGTTGGATGGTGGTTTGATTTAGTGATTTACTGCTTTAGGGTATGTAAAAACGTAAATTTGTAAGTTATAAACATAAAAAGAATAAGAAATTTTATTTCTTGATGGTTCTGAAACCATTATTTTCGAAATCTACAGACCCAATAACATATATAAAGACACCAATATTGTATCATTACACAAATATTTAATAACTCGGCACCGCACCGGAGCCAGCACCGGTGCAGCTGTCAACTCCTACTCCTCTGAGTCAGACTCCTTCTCCATTCTTTCCTTTCTTTATTCATCTTTCATCCTTCTTCATTCCTCCTTTGTTTTTTGCACTCTGTTCTCTTTTTTCAGTCGAGACCCCCAATAACATCCTAGACACCCTACACGGACTTATAACCATCATATTCGAACTCTACATCTCGATAACCTATATATAAAGACACCAACATTGTTGTTATACGACTGTTTATTAACTCGGCACCGCAGTGGCTCCAGCACCGGTGCCGGAGCCAACTCCATCAGATTCCCATACCAAGTCTTTCTAGAAATTCAACCTCTAATCCCCTCTACCAAATTTCAGTTTTCATACGATCATTTAATGTTTGAAGGGGGGTGGGGTCCCCCTTCGGGGACCCACGGGGACGTAACTTCGTATACAGTAAGGTTACATCCCCATCTAACACCCTCCAAATTCTTAGCACTATACGAGGCCCTGGAGTTTCCTGAGGCTGACAATCAAAGTTTGAGCCAAACCTGGATGCATAACCTCGGCGGAAAGCGTTGAGGAAAACGATCCTCAGTAGATCGCTTTTATCTAGATTCGATCTCAGGAATCGAACTGACAATGGAGCCGGAGCGGTGTCGGAGTCGGAGTCGGAGTCGGAGTCGGCCGTGCCGAGTCGGAGCTGAGTCGCGTCGGAATGTAAAAACGTTCCCTACAGGAATCGTTTTGACTGACTGATTTTTCGAAATCGAATCTTCGATGTGCAATAATAATGTATGTGTATGCAAGCAACAAGATCCAACAGCTGGAGTCAAACAGACCTTCGGTCTGTCTGACCTCCAGGTGGTCGGTCGGCCCAAACGCCTGTTGTGGCCTAAACTCATCCGCTCGGAAGCTGCCAACGCACGCGTGCTTCTCAGATCTCCGAAGACGGGGGTGACCACCCTCTATATACATCCTACAGACTTGAAAATTACACGGATTCGAGCTTATCCCATATATACATTATATTCCAAGTTTAAAGCAAAATCTTTTATACTTTTTGAGAAAAAGCTGGTCGAGCTCAAACTGGCGTTAACGTATGTAAGGCTTATGTATCAGGTATTTTGGTAATACAGAAAAGACTATAAGTGCAAATTATATTTACTTGTCTTTAGTAAATAATTTATATTAAATATTATATTCTTTTCTATTAATATAATATAGGCATTATCCATTTGATATTAATAAATCGTTCAAGTGGGATATTATACAGTGGAATATATGCTTGTTTCCGATTGGCTTAGTTACCATAGTCGCTGATGACGTCAGTATTGTGCACCACGTGGCCTCGCACGTTCTGAGGAATAGAATCCCATATTCATTATTAATTTCGTTGTCTGAGTATTTTATTTATTATATTGAAAAATAAGATTACTATTTAAGTCATATTTATATATATTCATAATTATATGTAGACACTTTTTTCGTAAATTTATTGTTGTTTAGAGCAATTTTGTAGTATTAAAATAAAATATTTATTCTCTCTGCTATATATATGAAAAATAGGCCGCTTTGAAGCTAGTTATTTTGCTCACAATCTCGGGTTCATTGTGAGTAAGAATCCAGTTATTCCTGGTGTTAATACCGTTAATAGACAATTATATTATAACTGTAAATCTCAGTTCGTTCGTGTGGTAGGTATAGTAGATATATTTTGTTTATTGTTTGTCATAGTTACTTTAATCGTTTGCATTGGTAAGGTATTATTTATTGAAAATTTTATATATCGTATGTGTGTCAGTTTTTAAGGAATTTTAAATAAATAAATAAGTAAATAAAGGTTTTTAATGGATAATTAAGTTTTAACGGGAATTTAAAAGGAAAAGGAAAGGGAGGTGGGGGAAGGGAGGAAGGGGGGAGGAGGAAGAGGGTGGGGGAATAGATATAAACTGATAGTGTGGGTTTTAACCTTTTATTGTTTTTATATTGTTTTAGCGTATCTGGTTATTGTTATTGTGGGTTGGTGAGCGGGGTGGTAACCCTAGGAGTTGGGAAGTACCTAGGGGGGGGGGTCCCGTAAAGCGTACAGCCTGTTTGAGTTATATATAGAAGTAGGGAAAGATGGGGAGGAGAGTGGTAATTAGGGTGGGGTGTATGAATGTGAGAGGGGTAAATGAGGATTTGAAAAGGGAGGAAGTGGGGTTGATGTGTGAGGAAAAAAGGTTGGATGTGTTAGGGATAACAGAAACGAAGTTGAAGGGAAAGAGGGAGATAGATTTCGGAAAATACAAAGGTATGGTATCGGGGACGAGAGAGTGAGGGCGAGGGAAGGGGTAGGAATCGTTATGAATGAAGAGGAGTTGGATACTGTAAATATGTTAGATCTAGGATAATGTGGGTAAAAGTGAAATTCGGGGGGGAAATGTGGGTCTTTATATGTGCATATGCACCAGTGAATGGAGCCAGAGAGGAGGAGAGAGAAAGATTCTGGGGAGAATTGAATGAGTGTTGGGAAAGTTTCGGGGTAAATGAAAAAATTTGTTTACTGGGAGATTTGAATGCAGGAGTGGGAAGGGAGGAGGTAGGAAGAATAATAGGTCCTTTTGGGGTTGGGGAGAGGAATGATAATGGAGAAAGCCTGATAGAGTTATGTGTCGAAAGAAGAATGATAGTAGGGAATACTTGGTTTAAAAAAAATGATAATCATAAGTATACATGGAAGAGTGAGATAACGGGGGGGAAGGCGATACTAGATTATGTGTGTGTAAATGGGAGGGATAGAGGTAGATTATTAGATGTAAATGTATTTAGAGGGGCGGGGAGGGGGATATCTCACTACTGGTAATTGCCAGATGGAGTGGGAGGAGAGGTGACGATTAGGGAAAGGGGAGAAAAGAGGAGAGTAGAAGTGATAAAGGTGGAAAAATTGGAGGAGATAGGGTGTAAGAGGGAGTTTGGGAGAGGTATGGAGGACAAGTGGAGAAACGTGAGAGGGATGGGAATTGGGGAGGTGGAAGGGGAGTGGAAGAGATTTAGAGAGGCAGTATGTGGAGAGGCTAGAAGGGTATGTGGAGTAAAAAGGGTGGGTGCAAGCAGAAGGAAAGGGAGTGAATGGTGGTGTGAGGAGGTGAAGGAGGTGGTGAAAAGGAAAAAGGAGGCTTATGTGAAATGGTTGGGAAGTAGGGGAGAAGATAGCTGGGAGGAATATAGAAGGGTTAGAGTGGAAGCAAAGAGGGCGGTGGAGAGGGCGAAGAGAAGAGCAAAAGAGGATTGGTGTAGAAAAGTGACGGAAAATTTTGAATCAGGGAATAAGATGTTCTGGAAAGAGGTTAATAAAAAAAGGAAGAAGAAGGAGGGGTTGGGGGAGAGGATTAAGGGAGAAGATGGGGACTGGATAGGAGGAGAGGTTAGGGTGAGGAAGAGGTGGGGGGAGTATTTTAGTGGACTATTAAATGAGGGGGGGGGGGTAGGGGAGGAAGATATGCAAGAGGTGAGGAGGGGAAATGTAGTGGGGAGGGAGGGGGAGGATGAAATACAAATGGAGGAAATTATTAGGGCCGTGAATAAAGGAAAAAAAGGGAAGTCCGCTGGTCTGGATGGTGTGAGAATGGAAATGTTGCAGAAGGGAGGTATAGGGGTGGAGGAATGGATGCATAGGTTATTTAACATATGTTGGAGGAGTGGTGAGGTACCACAGGATTGGATGGATGGTTGTTTGGTTCCCCTGTATAAGGGGAAAGGGGATAGGATGGAATGTGGAAATTATAGAGGTATTTGCCTTCTAAGTGTGGTAGGGAAAGTGTACGGAAGAATACTGATTGAGAGAGTAAGAGGTTTAACGGAGGGGAGAATGGGGGAAGAACAAGGAGGATTTAGGGAGGGAAGAGGGTGTGTGGACCAAGTGTTCACACTAAAGATGCTTGTGGAGAAAAGTATTGAGAGGAAAGGGAAAGTGTATGGATGTTTTTTAGATTTAGAGAAAGCATATGATAGAGTGAATAGGGGTGAAATGTGGAGGGTGTTGGAGGAAAATGGGGTGGGGGGTAATTTAGGGAAAGGTATCAGGGCTTTTTATAGGAATAGTAGAATGTGTGTGAGAGTGCTAGGAGGGGAGAGTGAGATGTTTGGGACGATGTGTGGATTGAGGCAGGGGTGTGTAATGTCGCCGTGGCTATTCAATTTGTTTATGGAGAGTGTATGTAGAGGAATGGTGAGGGAGGGGAGGGGGGTGGAATTGATGAAAGGGAATGATAGAAGGGAAGTGAACATGATAATGTTTGCGGATGATACTGCCCTAGTGGCGAAGAACGCGGAAGGGCTGAAGTATTTGGTGAGGGAGTTTGAGAGAATGTGTGGACAAAAGGGGCTTAAAATAAATCCAGGTAAGAGTAAAGTGTTAGTGTTTGAGGAGGAAGAAAGAGAGGAGGGGGAGGAGTTAGAGGTTAGAGTAGGGGGTGTAGTATTGGAAGAAGTAAAGATTTTTAGATATTTAGGGATGGAGTTGGGTAAGGGGGGAGGGATGAAGGAGGAGATAGAACATAGAATAGGTGAAGGAATGAGGGCTTTGAGTGGTCTGAGAGAAATATGGAAAGGGGGGGATCTGTCACAAAAAGTTAAGATAAGTATGTTTGAAAAAATCTGTGTACCAGCGGTGATGTATGGGTGTGAAACGTGGGGGTTGAATGCCAGGTCTAGGAAAAAGTTGGAAGTATTTGAGATGAAGGGGTTGAGAGTGGTTTGTGGGGTTAGCAGAAGGGAGAGGATTAGGAATAGTGTGGTGAGGGAGAGGTGTGATTGGAGGAATGGTTGGTGGGAAGAGCGGAGAAAGGAATGTTAAGATGGTATGGGCATTTAGTGAGAATGGAGGAGCAAAGAGTGGTAAGAAGAGTTTGGGAGGCGGAGGGGATAGGAAGGAGAGGAAGGGGGAGACCAAGAAGGAGGTGGATGGATGGAATAAAGGAGATGTTGGAGGAGGGAGGGATGGGGGAGGAAGAGGGTATGATGTTGGCGAGGGATAGAGGGGGGGAGGAGGTGGGTGAGGGCGAGATGAGGGGGTGTGTGAATGAGGGAGGCTGTACGCACCACTACCCCGCTCAAGCGGGACAAAAGTGTTTGTACAATAATAATAATAATAATAATAATATATATATATATATATATATATATATATGTAAATGACATCCGCTATATATGTTTCTATGAATAAATTTAGATTCTCGGTATCTTGGGTATAATCGATACACATATATCGAAAATCGATTTTAAAACTTAAATATCGATAGGTCAGAAAGAAACTTAGTATGTCCATATATATATATATATATATATATATATATATATATATATATATATATATATATATATATATATATATATATATATATATATATATATATATATATATATATATATATATATATATATATATATATATATATATATTGTAAGTTTTTTCTTTCTTTTTACTGAAAGATCCTTTGACAAATCTTATAGAGTTTTAATATTTAAAATTTATGCATCTTTATATTCCTTGTAAACATGCTTGCAGCAATACTTTTTATATAACTATGTAAGAGATACTTTTTTTTAATCAATGTTATTTATTATGTATAAGTTTTAAGAATATTATGAAGGAAAAAATGTTAATTAAAACTGTGTGTGTTTAACTAAAAGTAGAGGTTCAATGTTTAACTAAATAAAAAAAAATAGTCAAAAGTGAAAATGTTCAAAAATTATTTTTACAATTGATTCAGTTTTTATTAATTATTTCAGGGGAAGATATAATTGGTCGAGTTGCAAAACTTTCATTTAGAGGATTTTTCTGTATAATGTAACTGTATGGCATCTATCTGGTCCTAATATGAATTGCTGATTTTGAGTGATTATCTCGTAAAACACCTTCGGCATTTAAGATATATGTTTAGCTTAAATAAAAGTTTATTAGCTTATGCACTTTATTCTTCTAAATCATATCCGAAAATAAAAATAATAATATATAGAATTAATTTTTTTTTTCATATGATCAGCTAGACTTTAGACTCTAGACTCTAGAGGGATGAAAATTGTCAAATTTGAAAAAATTTCTATACTTTTTTTCAAAGTTCATCCAATTTTATAAAACTTTCTATTAATTTGAATTGAGGCATGTATTTACTGCATTTTTTTATGATATCCAAAATTTCAACCCATGGAGCGCCACATAATTGACTGTTTCAAATTGATATATGTCATGCAATGCATGAAGTACTTAATAAAGCCAAAAATCTTTAAATTGTACTTACTTGACACTTTCATTTAAAGAACGATAAATGTTCAAAAATATTAGGAGCAGATTTTCTATCCTTTATCAGAAACATGTGCAGCCCATAGAGGAGATTTTCTGTTTTAGATCCTGCGAAAAGGAGAAATAAACTTAATACATCTTTGTGTTTTGTGGCCTGTCCAATAATAGACAGGAAAAATGCCCATTGTTGCTAATCGACAATGACATCAAAAAATTTCCCGTACAGTCAGCCGCAGGCGTTAGGATATATTAGGTTATGTTAGGTTAGGTTAAGTTAGGTTAGGTTAGGTTAAGTTAGGTTAAGTTAGGTTAAGTTAAGATAGGTTATTAGGTTAGGTTAGGTTAAGTTAGGCTAGGTTAGGTTAAGTTAGGTTAGGTTAGGTTAAGTTAGGTTAGGTTAGGTTAAGTTAGGTTGTTAGGTTAGGTTATGTTAAGTTAGGTTAAGTTAGGTTATGTTAAGTTTTGTTGGATTCGTTGGAGAAACTCTAAATAACCAGTTTTTTTTTTTTTTTACAAATGTCTTCCCATTTTTTCCTGTCGACCATTTTGGTATAGGTTCAATGATATCAACACCAAAAATTTATATTCATCAAATGAATAGTAAAAAAACGTAGCAAATTATTAATTTACACAATTATTTGAGTATAACAAATAGGTTTACAAAAGTTGATATTTTTTAATTAACAAAACAAAAGATTTTTAATCATAATTCTTAATTAATTACAGTAATTTATTTCTTCTCAAAATTTTGGACAAACGAATATTAATATGACTAAATATATTATTAATAGTTTGTTCAACAAAATGTGATGCAAAAACAGAAGCATATAGGCTTTTTCAGGTAAAAAGCATATTTTTTTCTGAGTTGTAATTGTCGCCAGCTTGATTAAACAAACTAACTAATTTCACAATTTTTTTTATAGCACCATACGGACATAGCATTCTAGGTAATTTCAACCTAGCATCCGGACTAGGGATCGAACCCGGGCCCTTGCCACGTGACTGTCTCTCTAACGATTGAGTCCCTCCCAGGTAGCGGAGAGGAGTATAAGAATTTCTTCCAAGGTCCGAAAGCTGCAATGTTTCGTTAAGGTTTTACTATTTTAATATTTTAATATTTAATATTTTAATATTTAATATTTTAATATTTTAATATTTTAATATTTAATATTTTAATATTTAATATTTAATATTTTAATATTTAATATTTTAATATTTTAATATTTAATATTTTAATATTTTAATATTTAAGATACTTACTTACATGCATATAGAGTATATGTCTAGATGCATTTATATTGAAATTGTATCTTATTTTATATACTTGATAACATGTAATTTGAAAGTTCGGATAGTAGACAAAAAGATTGAACTTGGCTGAACAGATATCCGGCGGGAGCAATTATTTTAAGTCCGAATTATCCGGCCCCGGACAAATTCATGGCAGAAAGTTACAACATCATCATCATAAGCATATATATATTATTATACATATTATTATTATTATTATTATTATTATTATTATTATTATTATTAGTTATATATATATTATTATTATTATTATTATTATTATTATGAGATATAGTATATATATATATTATTATTATTATATTATATTATTATTATATATATTATATATTATTATTAGTTATTATTATTTATACATATATATATATTATTATTATTATTATTTATATTATTATTACATATATTATATATATATATTATTATTATTATTATTATTATTATTATTATTATTATACATACATATTATTATTATTATTATTATTATTATTATTATTATTATTATTATTATTATTATTATTATTATTATTATTATTATATTATTATTATTATTACATTATTATTATTATATTATTATTATTAATATATATATATATATATATATATATATATATATATATATATTCAGTATTAACAAGATAAAACATATGTAAAATCCACAACATTAAAGAAATAAAAACGAGAGAGAGAGAGAGAGAGAGAGAGAGAGAGAGAGAGAGAGAGAGAGAGAGAGAGAGAGAGAGAGGAGGTGAGAGAGAGAGAGAGTAGCGAAGCAAAGTGTCAACCCTCATTAAGTGGTTGAATAACTTTGCTAGGTCCAATACTTGGCTGAAGTGGCGCACGAAAACGCGAAAGCGTTTCAATGATAATGAAAACGGTTAAAACACCCAAATTCTAAAACTGAACGAAGCACACC
>JABUQX010143394.1:15000-17500 GCA_015478945.1 Trachelipus rathkii | reverse complement strand
TTATGCTATTATTATTATTATTATTATTATTATTATTATTACATGTTATTATTATTATATTATTATTATTATTACAATATATATATATATATATATATTATTATTATATTACATATTATTCATATTATTATATATTATTAGTTATTATTATTATATTACATATTACATACATATATGCTGACAACATACAATATTACACAATAGCTGATATATGCTACATACAAGCTACATATGCCATTATTATTGATATTATTATTATATATTAGTTATATATTATATATTATTATTATTATTATTATTACATATTATTATTATTATTATTATTGGCTACATATTTATATATGCTATATTATTGTTATTATATATTATTATTATATATATTATATATATATATATATTATTATTATATATATATATATATTATTATTATAGTATAAATTATTATTATTATATATATATTGCTATATATTATTATATTATTATTATTATTATATTACATATATATACATATTATTATTATTATTGTTATTATATATATTATTACATATACATATGTATATATTATTATTATTATTAGTTATTGTGGTCATATATATATACATATATTATATATAAGAAGATAGCTATATTATTGCTATATATATATTATTATTATATATACATATACAATTATACTAATTTATTATGCTATTGATATTATTATTATTGTTATATTATTTACTTTTATTATATATTATTGGTTGACTTATATATATATATGAAATATATATATACACATATATATTATATTATTGCTATTATTATTATTATTACATATATATTATTATTAGTTGCTATTATTATATATATATATTATATATATATATATATATATACATATTACATATATAGTTTAAAGTGGATCAGCAAAATTGCTGGTTATTATTAGCATATACATATTATATTATAAACATATATACATATACATATTATATACAAATATACATACATATACTACATACATGTTATACATATTACATACATATTATTAGCTGGCTGGCATATTGTTAGCCACATACAGTTAAAGAGATATATATATATAAGTATATATATATATATATATATATATATATATATATATATATATATATATATATCAATGATTTAAATTGTTTAAAATGCAAAAATTAAAGCTTTCTTGCTCATTTAAGGTGAAAATATATTAGCCCTCAAAAAAGTAGTAGTTAATATATTCATATTTAAACAGAATTTTCAAAACTTTGTTCAAGAAAGTCAACAGAATATCAATTAAAAGGCAAAAAAAAAAAAAAAAAATTTGTACCCAAATGAGAATCATATGAAAGAAAAGGAAAATGCTTTTAAAAAGTGAAATTTGTGTTTGCTCATTAGTACAGCGTTAATGAGAGGAAAAAAACTTATTGAAGTAAGGAATAACACTTTTGTTTTCTCTTTTAACGTCAATCATATTGGGGAAAGGGAAATATGATGAAGAAAAAATAAAAAATTCTTGTTATGTGTATCATATTTATTTACAACTAATTTGAATATAAATTTTTGCAAGAATTGCATGAAAGACAGTATTATATATATATATATATATATATATATATATATATATATATATATATATATATATATATATATATATATATATATATATATATATATATATATATATATATATATATATATATATATATATATATATATAATAATGGAATAGATATCGGATATCAATAACTCTGGTATTTTTATTGCAACAAACAAAGCAAAGAGTAATAAACAAACAAAAAAAATATATAACAAAATCACTGAGAGATAATATTATTGAATAAATGGGAAATTCCGTCAATTTACGGAACAATTATTTTATAGAAACTAATTAAACTTAACATTCTTAATTATCACCTTAATTGGTTAGATAAAAATTCAAAGACAACTGCCATACCCAAATTTTATCTTATTTTTTTTTAATGCATTTGGATCTTATCTTTTGCCGGACTCTCCTGCAAGACTCTCCTGCCGGACTCTCCTGCCTGATAGTGCCGCCTTGACTTCGTAACAGGGTATTCTTATATATCTTGTGAATGAAGTCTTTACATGGTAATTATACTGACCCTCTATTGACCCATTTCAAAAAAACAATGCATTTCCTTCCTAATTTTGAAGCATATTTTACTTTGGTTTGTCTACAATGATTGTAGAAAAACACACACTCATATACACAAACGCACACATTATACTATATATATATATATATATATATATATATATATATATAATTATTATTATTATTATTATTATATATTATATATATATTATTATTATTATTATTATTATTATTATTACATGTAGCGGTACATTAATATTATTATTATTATTATTATTATATTGAAGATATATTATATTACATTATTATTATATTATATATATATATTACATATACATATTATTATTATTATTATAATATTGTTGAAGATGCTTAGCATATTGGTTGGTA
>JABUQX010143394.1:7500-10000 GCA_015478945.1 Trachelipus rathkii | reverse complement strand
AAATATATATATATATATATATATATATATATATATATATATATATATATATATATATATATATATATATATATATATATATATATATATATATAAATGATGTCTATATTATATATTATACTACAGACAGACTCTCTCTCTCTCTCTCTCTCTCTCTCTCTCTCTCTCTCTCTCTCTCTCTCTCTCTCTCTCTCTCTCTCTCTCTCTCTCTCTCTCTCTCTCTCTTGTAACACTTCATAAATAAAGATTTCGTTTAAATTGAAAGGAATTTATAGCTGTAGGGAGCCAAGCCCAATATTTTTAAAATCCCGGAGCAGAAATCTCAGGCGTCAGTGCCAGAAGCGGAGCTGTAGTAACAGTTGGAATCAGCAAAAAATGTTTTGCAACCTCAACAGTACTGAATATAGCATTCTGCTATCTATACAACCAAATTCAGTTCAGTTTCATCCAAGGTAATTCTTTCCTTTCTATTTCATTTTAACTTTCTTTATAGATCTACAAGTCTTTTTATTGAACCTTTTCAAATAAAATAACTAGATATTTCTTTTCATTTTCAAATTTCCTCAAATATAAGTCAGTTTTTGTTTCGCATTGTTTTAAAAACTTTATCCTACATAAGTGATAAAATCATCTCAGTGCTAGTGGTTATAGGGGACGTGGATGGCCTAGTGGTTAAAGCATCCGGTTATTGTTACCTCTGCGACGCGGAAGTCCAATGTTCGAATCCCGCTGATGGAGAGTAAAATCTCCTGTGACTCATTCATTTAAAATGAATGAGTCTATTCACCATGCTTGAATATATATATATATATATATATATATATATATATATATATATATATATATATATATATATATATATATATATATATATATATATATATATATATATATATATATATATATATATATATATATATATATATATATATATATATATATATATATATAAAGTATAAGTTTAAGCTTAATTAATGATTAAAACACATGTGACTTTTAAATAAGCTTTCGCCTAAGATAATCTTAAGGCTATTTTAAAAGTAAGATTACAGGAACTGAATTATGTTTAAAATACTCTGCTTAAATTAAATTTTTATTCTGGTTGGTTGTTTTCATTTTTAAAATCCTTTAGATATTTTGAATTGAGAAGGATGGAATTCTGGATCTTATCAAATTTTATTTCTCCTGGTATTTTGTTATAGTTTTTTTTTATATTTTATATATATATATATATATATATATATATATATATATATATATATATATATATATATATATATATATATATATATATATATATATATATATATATATATATATATATATATACTATATATATATATATATATATATATATATATATATATATATATATATATATATATATATATATATATATGTATATATATATATATATATATATATATATATATATATATATATATATATATATATATATATATATATATATATATATATATATATATATATATATATATATATATATATATATATATATATATATATATAATGAATCAATTATTTTTCTTTTTGTAATATGATTGCAGAATTTGAGGGGGGATGTAGCCATGATGTAAATTCGGTGCTCTTTTAAGGATCGGTGTGCAGTCAGAGCAGAGTTAGTGGAATTATTGGTTAGATCATATTTATGTTGGTACAGCCTTCTAGGTAGATCGTTGGTTTCACCTATATATATTTCAGAGCAGTCGTGACAAGGAATCTTATAGACACATTGAGTTTGATGGTTATTTGTTTAAGGTTTGAAATTTTTTTTAAGAGAAAATGTAGTTTTTTATGAAATGAATATTTTTAGGGAGATGTTTGAATTGGTGGTTTATATTATAAATAATGGGAAGATATGAAAAATTGTTATTGGAACTAGGGGGGTTACTATGTATTATAATATATTTTCTTTGCGTTTTGGAATTCTAGCTTGATGAAGTATTTGGGAAATTTTAAATTGGTAAAGGTGGAAAAGTGAATTTTGTTTCAGATAAAAGATTAGAAGCAGAACTTATACGTATGGCACGGAGATAAAGAGAAGTTAAGGTGGCTAATTTAGTATTATATATGTGTGTAGAAAACCAGTGTATGTATGATGAAGAAGGAGTTGGTTTTCTTTATACAGAGCAAGAGAGGTGTACAGAGTAGTGATGCAGGTAACATCCGCATCCGCACCCGCACATTTTTAAAGATCCGCATCCGCATCCGCATCCGCGCTTTGCCCTGCGGATGTTGCGCGGATGTTTATTGTCGAGATTTGATAAAAAAATTTATAATAAAAATACTTAAGATGAATCTGAACGCAAACTTTAAATGAGAGACATGGGACTCGACTCAACTATGTAATGATGACTCATGATCTCGCAGCATGAAGTTCATAATAATTTGATTCAACAGAGTCTCATGAGATTAGGGATGCCAAAAACATCAGCGCCTCTACAGCTTCTGTCTCCGATATAATACCATTAATCTCAAC
>JABUQX010143393.1:0-7500 GCA_015478945.1 Trachelipus rathkii | reverse complement strand
TTTTCTACTACTTGAAATAAGCCTTCACCAAAGTCTTATTTGCAAGTAGAAACCCTTCTCGTCGCCCCAGTTATAGACATCTAGCTTCCTCTAACTGTTTAGTGTTTTTCAAATTTTAATTTATCTAAAACAGATTTTTACTCCTTGGAGAAAATTTCTAATTATAGTAAGAATTTCGAGGGGAGCGCTAGAAGTAAATTTATGCTAATATTTTGGGGGAAAGCTCCACTCGAATCGCCGTTTTTTTTATCATCGAGAAAAGAGAGAGTTGGAAAGTCTGTAAAACTATATTTTTATTATTATTATTATTATTATTATCATCGAGAAAAGAGAGAGTTGGACTGTAAAACTATATTTTTATTATTATTATTATTATTATCATCGAGAACGGAGAGTGAAAGTCGGTAAAACTATATTTTTATTATTATTATTATAATATTTATTATTATATTGATATGGGAGTAAAAGGGAAAAATTCTTTTATTATTATTATTATTAAGTTGAACTTTTGTAACAAGGGAAAACGTTTATTATTATTATTATTATTATTAATTGATACATTAAAATTTTGCTCCCAGATGCACCGGTTGTTTTTATTATTTGAAAACTTTTTTTTTTTGCTAGATAACTTTGATAATTCAAATTCCTATTTATTAATGAAACTTCAATACTAGTCTCATTTTTAAATGAAAGTATTATTCCTACTCTTACTTTTAATTTTATTAATGGGACTTTGATATTAGTCCTATGGATAAAATAGTTAAAATTTAAATTATGTTTTTAGGCATTTAAAATTTGGAGCTATTACTCATCGAATAGATTTTATCTTTTTACAATATACCTTGGATAATGTTTTGTCTCAGTCTTGCACTCTTTAAAGTTCAGTTTTGTTAATGTACTCACTTTGTTAAGATTTCCCTACACAAAAAAAAAGGGGAAAGGACTGCTGCTTAAATGCAGTTTAACTTTTCATGTTTTTTCAGGGTCTCGCGAATAATGTACATTTTTTTTTAATTTTTCCTTTTTGTATGTTCTTATATTAATTACATAATTTTGTATTTTGAGGCAACCGACCTGTGGGTTGAAATAAATATTGTAAGATAAGATTGTTTCCGTTCGCGCCCCATAAAGTAAAGGCATCAGATTATCTAAACACAACATTTCCGCTGTGAAAGTGACGCCCAAATCTTCTGAAGTAAACCCAAGAAGCTGTGAGAGAAGCTCTCAAAGGAAATATAAACTCCTCAGGTTGCCAGTCAGAAATTCTACAGAGCATCTGCGCATAACAGGTTAGCACCATTTCTCACGTTCTTTTTACTAAAAGGCTACATTCATTAGTATATTTTTTATTTAAGATTTTCCTCACCCCTCTTAAATATTTTAAATAAAATAGGCATCACTTTAACGTTACAGTAAAGTAATTTCGGGGTCATTTTTTTGTATAACATTAACAAAATATTTAAATAATGACCACTGATGATGTTCAAACGCCACCCAATGAGGGCACACAAAATAATGGGGGAACAGGCCGAAATGCGGCTCAAACTCCGGCTCAAAATCCAGCCCAAATTCAAACCCAATCTACGGCTCAGCCAATAGCCACCATCACCCAAGTTACGAGACCTGAATTGCTTCTCACGGGCAGAGTCAACGGTAGATGGACTGGTCCCTCTTTAAATACTTGGGAAATAAATGTAAGGGAGAACATTCAACTCAAGCACTGTGTCTCTGAAGCGACCAAATTGGCCCAGGCGTTGAATCCGGTGAGCAACACTGATTCTGAAGTGAGGCAATTTTTAATCGCAAAGCCAAAAATCTTCAATGTCCCCACCCTTGATGGTTTCATGGCCAAGATAAAGGCACTAATATTCCCCGACAAACCACTTTCTTCTCTTGACGCTATGTTACGCATAAGAAACTTCAAGTGGGCTGAGGACCGTTCCCTTAGTTCTGTGGCTCTCTCTTTGCAAGAATTATACACAGAGCTTTATGATACCCTTTCTCATTTTGGTGTCGCTTTACAACCAGACGAAAAGCTCATCACTGCCACTGCATTTTTACATCTTGGTACTTTACTGCCTGAAAAACCTGATATATTTCGCCGAGATTTCAAAAAGTTCTACAACCCAAATCTAGACATCACGGACCAAATCCAGGAGTTTTTGCAGCGGAGGGCAGGCTAAATAACCCAATCAAAATGGTTGTCCCTCAAGCAAATATACATTTCCAAAAAGCTGTTCCATTCACTCCAAAGCCTCAAAATTTTCCTCAGCGCCAAAATTTCCAGCACTCCTCCCAAAGCTATCAAAGAAGACCTTCCAACAATTATGCAAAGAAAACAAGCACCTGTTTTTCAACCTAGACAAAATTCCCCCCGCAATAACGCCCAAATCTGCTTTCATTGCGAGCGTTCAGGCCATACGACTCCACTCTGTCCTTTTGATCCGTACTGCCGACATTGTTCCGAAAAGCATCGTAGAGGGTCTAAACCAAACTGCAGAGACTCTAAATGGAATCCAAATAACACAAATATTCCACTGAAGCACGCCCCTATAACTGAGCAGATTAAACAAAATATCATCAATAATAGATGGATGGGAACAGGCATCTTTAGAAAATCTTATCAAGGAGTGCAACCTAAGCCCAGACAAAACTATCAGCAGAAATCTCAACAAAACCATATATCTACATGGAAAAATAAGCAAACTCATATGCACGAATGGCAGAACCAACCGGCACATACGACGAAGCTGCTCCTGATGATCAATACGATTCGCAACAACAAAATATGTATTATGATGAAGAGTATGAAAATTATTACACAGATGAACAAGATGAGCAGGGTTTTTTCCAATGAGGAGGGCAGGACTATTGGAAGAACCTTCCCTCCTGATGAATGGAAATCAAAATGTTTACACATGCAATAGTTTAAATGTTCCTAATTATATGTGTGATAAAATCGAACCCGCCAATGCTGTCTCTCTTAGCTCAAAATCACACAACACACTAGATAGGATGCAAAATGTCTCTTCTTCTTTTTATTTTTTCAGTTCTGAGTACGCTACAGATGATGATGTATCCCAAGCCGCTCGAGAGGAGGTACAAAATGAGATGTCGGGAGGATCTGTAAAATTTATAAGCAATAATATTAATCAAAATGTATTCCTTTCTAGCGGTTCTCCTGCTCAAGAGTCTCTACACATCTCACAGGATCAGGTTTTTAACTCTAATTTTGACCTATTGTCAAAATATGAAAGTGGTATTTTTATTGATAATTTTAATCATTCTTTTCATTTTAATGATATATCTCATTTCAATAATAATATGTTTTTTAATTGTAATTATAACTTTAATGAGGTAGTAATACCTATAGAAACAGAAAAGGCTACAGTAGAACATGACGAAAATGGAAAATCCACTTCAGAGCTCTCACACCTCACAAGGGGTCCCCCTATTGTCTGTTTTGGTAACAGGATGGAGAATAGGAACCCTTATATAACTGAAGACACAATATCTCATACTAAAAGCAGTAGCAATATGCATGACAAAAGTCTGGGTGAGTCCAGTTTAGCACTTCATGCCGCAGAGAGGAAGAAAAATGAGGAAAGTAATGAAGGCGTAAGTATCGATATTGATCTTACTTCAGCGCAGGTAGAGCATTGGAAAGTAGATAGAGAGATGGAGAAATGTGATACGGTATGCACCGAGGATGGAAAGGTAAAAAGCAGCGATGCTTTGGGCATCTCACATAGCATGCATGGGCATAGAACTAGTTATGGGTCTGAGCTCCACAATAAGGTTGGAGAAGTAGAGGTTAGAAAGCGCACTTTCAACCCCTACAGACGGAAAAGAATATTAAGTAGAGCACATGACAAAAGTAATATATCTAGCATAGCACACCCTAGAATAGATAATATTACTTCCAATTTACTTTTAGATAGGGATTTAATTTTAAATGAAAATTGCAAATTGGGCCTAAATTTTAAACACTTTCAGCATAGGTTTCAAAACTCTTCCTCTAGTTCTGTTATTATGTCTCCATTCCAATTTAAAGATACCACTAATTCTTTCACTGTGTTGATGAAAAACTATGATCTCTCCCCACCATTAATGTCTAATATAGATTTCTCTTTACCTTCTAAGCACGCTCAAACTATTCCAAAAGAGAATCTCTCTCAGGGCCCTCCTCCCCCTCCTCCCCCTCCCTCTCTAAAAGACTTCTCCGATACCGTTTTGAACTTTAGTGAAGCAATGTTTTCAGACTCTTTATTAGAATCTCACACTCATGTTTCTGAGCAATATGCATTACCTTCCAAACCATTAATTGATAAATATTTAGAACCGCACCTTTCAGTCGGTTCCTCTCCAATTAACATTTTAACTTCAAATCATAACATGAGCTCTTTCTCTCTTCCTCAAGTAGCATCACACTCTTCCTTGCTCACAAATGACGCAGCTTCAATTTGAAACTCACAACCACCCATTATTAACTCACATTTAGAGAAAAAAGAATAGACCCCCACACCTCCACAGAACAAGAGTTTTAGATCTCAACAACAAACTTCTTTCTCAACACATGATTTTTCAAATTTTTCTACTCCTACCACACCTATGGTAGACTCTCATATCGCTTTATCTCAACCAAATTCGCCCTCTTTTTCAAATTTAAATTCTAAACACAGTACCTCACAAACCGATATTCCACCAAAGTTAACTTTGTCTTCATCATTTGCAAACAATACAAACATAATCAGGGATAAACAAGCAACATATCAATCTCTCATAGGACCCGCTTACGTTCTCGATACTGATATATCTTTTGACACTTATACGTTAAACGATAAACGCTTTTTGGTCGATAGCGGATCGAACTCCTCTCTCATTCGTCATTCCCTTATCTCAGAATTAGAAGGCAAATATGCCATTAACATCCCATTAATAAAAACTCCTATTATTTTGAAGTCATTCACCGGGGACATATTCAATCAAATTGGTACTACCATTTTGCATATCCACATTAAACACATAGTTGTTCCTGTAAATTTCATTGTCATAGACGACTCTCTGTGTGGTTTCAAAGCCGATTTACTTTTAGGAACAAACTTTTTAACTCAGCCAAATATTAGGTTCGAAGCTCACAAAAACACTATCTCTATTATGTCTGAAACAGCTTACATTTCTATGCCACTGATTCCTATATACCCCAACGTCAAAACCTTCCTAAACCTCAAGTAAATAACAACACTTCCTTGCCTCTCTACCCAAAAGATACAATCTTTGCAAATGATTTAATGATTGACACCGATACTACATATAAACTATCTATCATTGAAAATGTCACACTTGAACCTTACTCAAAGACCACTCTGCAACTGCGGAAAACTTATAAAGAAATCTTTCAAGAGACTTTTAAAAATGAAGAAGATGAGTGTGCAACACTTACAGATCCAAATCAACTGGAAAATTTATTGGACCTTTTGGTCAAATACAAAGATAATATAGCTTTAGAAGATGATGAAGTACCAATCTGTCCGCTAATGAAATTTAAAGTAACACTCAAAGACGATGCGCCCAAGGTATTGTACCGACCACAATACCGCCTCCCCCACAGATACTTAATTAAAACACATAGAAAAATGGGTGGAAGATTCCCTTCAAAAGGGATATATAAGACCCATTTCAAGCGAACACTCGGCGCCCCTACTGATCATTCCAAAAAAGAGCGGTGATCTAAGAGTAGTGGTAGACTACCGTCTCCTTAATTCAAATACTATTCTGACGAGGTTTCCTTTGCCTTGCATCACGGATATTTTAAGTTCTCTAGGTAACAGTTGCCTATACACCTCATTAGATTTAAAGGATGGTTACACCACGATGAAAATTAAAGAGGAAACGCAACCGCTCCTTGCATTTAGAACTACTAGAGGGCAGTATTGCCCAACCCGTTTGAACTTCTGGTTGGCCAACGCTCCCTCAGCATTTGCTAAATTAATGGAGTTATGTTTACACCATCCTTTGGGCGACGCTTGCAGAGTTTTCCTCGACGACGTCCTTATCATGGGCACTTCTCTGGAAAACCATCTTGAAAACATAAAGAATGTCTTTGATGCATTTCGGAAAAACAGGTTGAAAATGAAGCTTTCAAAGTATAAATTCCTAAGAACTTCTCTCCTCTTTCTCGGTTTCAAAATCTCCAAAGATGGTATAAGCCCAGATCCCATAAAACTTAAAACTCTTACAGCTTTTAAGCCACCCACTGACGTCTAAGAAACGCGGTCTCTTGTTGGTTTTCTAAATTATTTTTCTCACATACTGGACGGCTACTCCCAAACTATTAAGCCTATTACACAACTCATACGCAAAAACGTTCCTTTCCTATGGGGTCTCGAACAAGCTGAAGCGTTCGAGATACTTAAGAACAAATTATTATTGCTACCGCAACCGCAAGCCATTTTTCATCAACACTGACGCGTCAAACATTGCTCTGAGCTATTTTTATTTCAACTAGAGCGACAAATAAGAGCAACTCTCTCCTTTTATCTCAAGATCTCTTTTCCAGGCGGAAACAAACTATCATACTTCTCGAGTTGGAAGCTTTGGCTATAGTTTTTGCACTACGCAAATTCAAGAACACGATCTTTTGCTACGAGGTGACATATATTACAGACAACCAGCCTTTGATCCATCTCATTCGACATCGACAGCTATCTGGGAGACTCGAGCGTTGGAACCTATTCATTCAACATTTTAATCCCACGATTGTCTATAAAGAAGGAAAACTTAATTTAGTTCCTGATTACTTAAGCCGAAACCCACCTCCTCTAACGAACACCTTAGCTCAAAACACAATTTTGCCAAAAACTAGCTTTCATCTCACAAAAGAAAACTTTGTGAGAGAACAAAAGGCCTGCGATAGACTGAAAGATCTTCATGATTTTGCCAAGCCTCTACTCTCTCACAATAAACCTCTTCAGCAGCAGAACGTTACTGCCGATACTTTTCCGCACGTCCTCATTGACGATATTTTACATTATGCAACACAAGATGGCACATTCTTACTCCAGGTACCTGACTCAATGATCCATTCTATCATTGAGTTTAACCATGACTCTCTCCCATCTGGACATTGTGGCATTGAGAGAACAGTGTATAGAATCAGGGAAAAGTACATATTTCCTAAACTCTATACTCTGGTGAAAGAATATTGCACAACTTGCGTCTCATGCCAGAGAGTTAAGGGTAACAAGCCAAAGATTGCAGAAATAAAAAGTTACCCACTTCCGTTAGAGCCGTTCTATAGGCTCCATCTGTATGTATTGGGCCCTCTACCTACCTGCAAAGAGACTAAGGCCAAATATATCTTGGTAATGAAGGACAGCCTCACGAGATATGTGGAACTCATCCCTCTCATTCAGCACACAGCTAAGGATATAGCACAGGCATTGCTAGAAAGAGTTATATGTAGACATAGTACACCAGAAATAGTACTCTGTGACATAG
>JABUQX010143392.1:5000-27500 GCA_015478945.1 Trachelipus rathkii | reverse complement strand
TACATATATATATATATATATATATATATATATATATTATTATATGTATATTATTATTATATTATTACATACATATTACATATATATATATATAGTTATAAAAAAAAATTATTATTATTACATATATATATATTATTATATATATATTATTATATATATATATATATATATATATATATATATATTTGTGTGTCTGAGTTGATGCTTTGTTATTTTATTTAAACATATAAAATATTATATATAAATATATATATATATATATATATATTAAAATAAATATTATAATTAATAGTTAACTTCGTATATTTCTTTATGTTTTATATTCAATTTTTTTTTGTTATTCATAAATATATATATATATATATGTTATATATGTTATATATACATATATATATACCCATATAAAGCAACACTAACGTAAAAGCGTCGTGTCTTTTGCTTCCCTTTGCGATGTGCGACATCGTATTAGTAACATAATAATTACGTCCCTGGGATGTGGAAATGTCAGCTCTCAGCGACGTAACAGTGCGACATCACTGCGACGTCCTATGATAACGTAGTATTGACGTACTCTTACGACATCCCTGCAACGTTACACGGTAACATTGCATCGACGTAGTTTTACGACATCTATTTGATGTAACTTTTGTAATATATATATATATATATATATATATATATATATATATATATATATATATATATATATATATATATATATATATATATATATATATACAATCAAAAAATCAACGGAGACAGCAGTTAAAGCAGTATTCGTGATCAGCTGGCACCATCTTCCGCGAAACTGTGCTGCTTCTCGGGAGGTCCGCCTTTTTGGCAGAATTAACACTAATAAACTGCTTTGTTTCGAGGGTAATGTGTCTAGTCGCTTGACGCCACCAATAATCCCTTTAAAAAGCCACCGCCAATTGCTATAAATCTCAGATAGTTTTCCTGGCCGTCTACAACAATGCTTTATTACTGCCATATATATATATATATATATATATATATATATATATATATATATATATATATATATATATATATATATATATAGTTATATATATATATATATATATATATATATATATATATATATATATATTATTATTATATATATATATATATATATATATATAATATATATATATATATATATATATATATATATATAGTTATATATATATACACATAATTATATATATATATATATATATATATATATATATATATATATATATATATATATATATATATGGGCAGTGGTGGTTCCTGTACACTCACTCAAATATATATATATATATATATATATATATATATATATATATATATATATATATATATATATATATATATATATATATATATATATATATATATATATATATATATATATATATAGTGAAGTAATGCAACAATTAAACTAATAAAAAAAATACACAACTGGAAAAAAAACTATGGTAAGTGGTTTCGGGTTTCTGCTGAAGTCCTCCTAAGACCTTATATAAAAATAAAACACCAAAATCAAAAGTAAAAGAATAAAACAGATATAATGGGAATTAATTAATTGGCCTTAGGCCTTTTCACAGTTTTTAAAACGAAAGATATGATTTTGGAACCAAATTATACTAAACATATTCCCATAAATAATTAAGAATTTACCACGTTAAACTATGTATAATTAATATAGTTCACTTTATGACCACTTTATTATTATGTTTCACCAAAATAAACTCAAAAATGTTAAAATTAAAAATTCACACGTGGACTAATGTGTTTTACTTTGTCATTATTTACTAATATGGGAAAGTAAAACTCATTACCTACATATATCTAGTTTTCACAAGAATTTAAAAATGCTTTAAGTTAATTTAATAATGGTTACAAAAATCTAAAATATTATATCATGAAACATATTTTAAGCTAAGAATATTCGAAAATATTGACAATATGATATTTCTTTATGGTATACTCCAATATTTTTACTGCAAAGGAAGTAAGAAAATTTCTAAAGTTATTAACATCTCAGTATAAAATGTTTTCATCATTAATTTGCTTAAATATTGTTGCACATCCCCTATTTATCCAAACACAAACAAATAAATGAAAATTGTGAGTTGACAAAAAATTATATGGTATCAATCTTTCTTAGTTTTTAAAAGGGAATGACAATGCTAGAAGATAAAATAATGGAATAAATATCACAAAAAAGGCACGCTTATAATATTGCAATCTTTTTTTTTAAACAAATCTTGATACACTCACTATTAATATACTTTACAAAACAAACATATTAAGCGTTATTTCTTATTACAATGAGATATTGAGTAATGATGTATAATAAACCAATAACTTTTAAATACTCAGCAACATACCTTATTTACTTAAACAATTAAGTATAGAATTAAATGTAAAAAATTGAAGAAAAAAATGGTTAATAAAAACTTAATGTTCCTTACAAATAACTTTAATTGAAATATATATAAACAGTTTTCAGTTATACATGGTGGGTTATAAAGATCTCCCACATTTCGAATAATAAAAAAAAGAACACAACAATCTAGAAAATAAGTTGAATATTTTTGAAAAATAAGAAAAATAGTTCTGTTTTAATGTGTTTTAAAAAATGTTATAGACAAATGGCGGATGTTGTTGGCAATACATTGATGGAGTCGTTCCTGAAGTTCTCGATGACTCTCTCTCTTCATCTCAGTGGAATTGCGTCGATTTCCTCTCGGATCCCTTCCTTCAATTCCTCAAGAGCTCGAGGATGATGTTGGAAAACGTTTTCCTTAATGCCCAAAGAAAAACGTCTAAGTGAGAGCATTAGTTGGAGTTCCTTCATTGATCTGCAAATATATGAGTATATATATATACATATATATATTGAGTTATATATATACATATATATATATAGTTATATATATATATATATATATATATATATATATATATTATTATATATATTATTATTATTACATATATATATATATATATATATATTATTATTACATATATATATATTATATATATACAACTTTGAGAGTTATTATTAACATACAGTATATACATATATATATATATATATATATATATATATATATATATATATATATATATATATATATATATATATATATATATAATATATTTATACATATTTATTTGTTTTTTATATATATATATATATATATATATATATATATATATATACATATATATATATACAACCCTTCCAACCATAGAATGGGGGGGCGAGGTGCAGAACACACCGGAACAGAATAGTAGGCAGAACATGACATAAAGCATGTCGAAAAGAAAATCCCACTTTAACCGTCCCCTTTATACCCCCAGTGAGAAATCGTCGCAATCAGAAAAATCCACCTTGGGGCTTTTCAAGACGGCGATGAACCCACACTGTGGTATCTCATCAATGTGGAGGTTCATCATCCCTTGGACCAGGCAGCCCACAACCATACCCTCTCACAAAACCCAGCCATTCACTCCTATTATGCACCTTTCTTCTCGCCTCTGCCACACTCGCATTCCTTTCCATCACACATTAATTTACTGACTCGACTCACATTTTCGATTCCCAGCGCACTCACCACTATACATCCTCTTAACCAATCGACTATCATCCATCCTTTCCATATGTCCAAACCATCTTACTGAATTCTCGTGTATTATCTCGTTTATGCCATTCTTCACAACACGCAACTCCCTAACATGTTCATTCCTCATTTTATCAGTTTCGTCTCACACCTAACATACACCCCCAAGATTGTTCTTTTGAACAGATTGCATCTTAGATCTATACCTCTTATTCCACAATATAGTTTCCCTACTATACATTAACACCGGTAACCACATATCTTCATGTAAAACCCTAGTGCAATCAAGACTTAGTCCTTTTGCATTCACCAAGGATCTAATTGCACAAGCCGCCTTCCTACCATTCACAACTTTCCTACTGCATTCTGCATAATTCGTTCTCTTTTCATCAAACATATAACCTAAATATTTAAATTCAGATACTTGTTCTCACCATCCAATATAACTTCACACAGTGGATTCACCTTACTCTTATCTACACTTACTTTCAAAAACCTCCTTTAACACAAATGCTAAAACCCTCCTTATTCAATATTCTCAAACTCTTCTAATTTGTCACACAATACCAAATCATCCGAGTTCAATAGGCAGGGCACCCTCCACTGTCTTTCATTCTCCAACAGTCTAAATAATTATAATAATAATAATAATAAAATAATAATAATAATAATAATAATAATAATAGTAATAATAATAATAATAATAATAATAATAATAATAATAATAATAATAATAATAATAATAATAATAATAATAATAATAATAATAATAATAATAATAATAATAATAATAATAATAATAGGGGTCATACTCACTTTTAGGAGTCGGAAAATAGGACACTTTTAAGGAAAATTTAGGAAAAAATTAAAAAAGTTGGTCAAAAGTAAGAAAATTTATTGTTAAATTATTAATTACTTTTATTTTTTGGTATATACTATTTTTCCTACATATTTGTTAAAATATCCAACTTTCATGTTTATTTCGCTGTACTGGATGATTTTTTTTTTATCCCCAACCAAAGGTGCCGGATGAGGTTTCAGTTGAAATGTTTTCAGCCTCCAGTTCAAATATGAAACTTATTTTTGTTTCCAATTTAATACCAATAGAAATGAAAATTATATTACCAAAATTTAAGTTTGGATGAGTTTTTTATATTATTCATCAAAATTATGCTCATCACAAAAATGATTAAAACTTTACATGTATTTGCAATCTTTAAAATTTAATCTTTCTCTCATAGCTACATTAATTGAAGAAAGCTAATTGTAGACAAGATAACAAAATCAACTGGAACCCTGGATAAGGCATGGAGATTTTTTCCTTTATTTTCTTTAAAAATAACGTTTACATTAGCAAACCAGAAAAAAGTGAAAAAATAACAATTTGAAAAATTAATATAGTGATAGAATTAACCACATAAAAAATGAAAACAAAAATATGATGCACAAATTCTCTAATGATTACAAGAATTCTTATTATTTTTGCTTGATTTTCACAGTAGTAGTCAAGCACGGTTCTTTTATTTTTCTCAATCTTCTTTTGCTCATTTCTTATTTCGTGCAACGCAGTGGTACTCTCATCAACTATTTTTGAAAGCTGCTTCAAGCCTGCCCTATCTGTAGTCCTTTAATGTCATTAATCTTTAATGCATTCTAAATCCTTACATTGGCTTCTTTAAACAAGGAATTTTAGTTATTGAAATTTGCTGTAGCTTTAGCTTCTTTTTCTTGAAGGGATTTTTCTTTGAAAAAAGCTACTTTCGTTTCTCATGATTTTCTTTCAAAATCTTTCTTTTTCATTTCAAACAGCTCTTGCTATTTCTTTTGTCTTCCTCTTTTTTTTTTTTAGTTGGGCCTCGATCCGTTTCTCTTCCTCCAATCTTTCTAAATAAGATTTATGAGCATTAATTCCCTTCTTAATGAAGTCCTTTGATATGGGCACCTTATGGACTTCATAACCAAATTGCTTTAAGCCATCTTTGATGGACTGTAATGAACTAACTGATGCCTGAAAAAAGTTAAAAAAGAAAAAAGTAAAATAATTGGATGTCTGTGAAAAGCGACGCTCAACATAAGCATTTCCATGCGGAATGATGAGGAGAGCCTTAACCAGACTCATCAACTGAGGATACTTACATTGATTGAAAGAGTTTTTCAGAGAGAAAATCTTCTTCCAATACTAATTAACCTCTATTTAAATTTTTTTTCTTTTATTTCATTAAACATTTTTTTAAAAAAAAAAAAAAAAAAAAAAAAAAAGGGAAAGAAAAAAAAAGATGAATATGATTTCCCATAATAATAATAATAATAATAATAATCAATACACAAACACACAATAATAATAATAATAATAATACCTTATTATGAACAGTCCATTTGGTATCTTCTGATAATAAAACAAACAGCTACAAGAGTCAAATGAATTTCATGGATATGTTCAAGAGATTCCATTTCTATATATATATATATATATATATATATATATATATACACTTATTGTTATATATATATATATATATATATATATATATATATATATATATATATATATATATTATATATATATATATATATATATATATATATATATATATATATATATATATATATATATATATATATATATATATATATATATATATATATATATATATATATATATATATATATATATATATATATATAGGCCACAACATACCCTTATTGCAAAACCCTAGCACACTCAAGACTTAGTCCCTTTACATCCGCCAAGGATTTAATTGCACCTACCACCTTCCTACCATTCACAACTTTCTTGTTACACTCTGCATCACCAATACCCTATTCATCCAACATATATTCTAAATATATAAACTCAGATACTTGTTCCAATTGCTCACCAATTAACATGACTTCACACCTCAGACTCGCCCCACTCACTACCTTAACCTGCTCTTATCTACATTTACTGTCAAACCCTCTACCAATCCTCCCAAACTCTTTTCAGATAACCGCACAAACCAAATCATCCGCATATATACAAAAAAGTATCTCTCTCTCTCTCTCTCTCTCTCTCTCTCTCTCTCTCTCTCTCTCTAGGGCTCCTTCTCTCTATATATATATATATATATATATATATATATTATATTATATATATATATTATTACATATATATACATATATATTATATACATATTATTGTTATTACATATTATACTTGGCATATATATATATATATATATATATATATATATATATATATATATATATATATATATATATTATTATTATATTATATATATATATATATATATAAATATATAAATATATAAATATATATATATATATATATATATATATATATATATATATATATATATATATATATATATATATATATATATATATATATATATATATATATATATATATATATATAAACAGGACACAAAGCAAATCAAATATAAAATTTAAACTATAAAGAAAATTAAATTAATAGATTTTGAAATTCATTAAAACTGTAATGAAACAAAATTAACCTAATCTGCTTTTATGCATCATTTTTGACTCTTTAGACACCCAATGTCAATAGGAATTATACTTTACAACTAATGGCCTACTATATTAATTAGATATAGTTAAATCTGTGGTCACAGAACTTTCATAGGAATTACACTAATATGTAGCTATTTGTACAACAATATTACCACTAGATTTAAAAGTGAGGGAAAACCGACTAATTGTTCTTAAAATTATAGCTTATGGTATTGTGTGGCTCAACAGTAGCATGACAGAGTCACGGGCCATACTGCGAGGTTTTGATCTTTCTAGCAACAACCCACTTAGAATACTATTATGCCAATGAGTTTTTTTTTTTTAAATATATTTTCAAATTTCACAAAATATGTAAAGTGAAAAGAACACTCAAATTCAAAATAGTTCATTGTTTCATTTGAAATTCAATAAAAATCAATAACCAACTTAAACTACCCAATAAGTCATATTTTGCTACATTTTGACACCTTACCAAGCAGAAAGAAAGAGAAGATAAGAGAAAAAAAAGCTGCCACTAAAAAAAAGAGATTTCTTTTTATACTATCAATGATCTAGTTATAGGGCATCTTACCAACTTAGGTAATATCTCTGATTAATTTCCAGAGCATGATTTACATACTGCTAGTTGGGTAGTGTGAATCCCATTAGCTATGAAATTGCTAATGTGCCAGAAGAACCTGGAGCACTGACAGAGACATCATTTGAACTTCTCTCAAACATATTGAATTTCAGAACAAGGCAGATATGTAAATTTTTTGGATATCAAGAGCTATAAAGTATTTCAAAAATGCACATGAGGAAGTAAAAAAATGGTACTGCCATGCAAAAACGAAATTTTGATTCTTTTAAACTTAAAAACAAAGACAGCATCCAAATTCACTTTAAATGTTGTAATAAAAATGAAACCTTATTTCTTCAAATCCTGAAGTTAAAAAGTTTTTAATGTAATTCTTTTGTTTGTATAAAAGTAGTTCTGGTAAATTTTTGTTTCACAACCTATAATTTTAGGAGGGGGGGGGAAATTTCTTTTTCAATTCTAATTTACATTGAGACTAGTCATACAGGCTGAAATGTAGGCCTATACATTATACATTTACATATAACTACCTGATACAATTAAAACAAATAAATAAGTAAACTGCATGAAATGTGAAAATAAAAAAATTAATTATCTTAAGAACACAATATATTCTTTGAAAATATCTTTTACCTCAGGTTTTATAAAAAAGCTTCATATATGATATAAAATCAAACTTTGAATACCTATATTAGTGCTTTGTTTTTAAGTTTTTAAGCATGGAAAATTCTTGTTAGCAAAGGTAGATTTTCAAATGGCAGCAGCATTTTTTTAACTTCCTCATATGCAATTATGAAAGACTTTGCAGCCCTTGATATAAAAAAAAAAAACTAACATCTGCCTCATTCTGAAATTCAATGCACTGGAGAAAAGCTCAAGATGTACATCTGTTAGTGGTACAAGCTCGTATCGACAATACAATTTGTGGAATTCCCACTACTCAGCTGACCACTATGTCAGCTATGTGAATCAAGCTAGCTCCTATAAAGTAATCGGAGAACCACTTCCTGAGTATGCTAAGATGCCCTATAACTGAATCTTTGATATCACCAAAGAAAGAACTTCCCACAATTAATCTTGCTTTTGTTATACTTTGTGGTTTCCATTTAGAAGCATTCATCCAAAGTTCAAATGCTGAAATCTTTACTCTGGCCAAAATGCCCCTGATATTTAAATCTTGATACCCCAAAAGACATAAAGCTAGATTTTTGGTCTGGGCCTCCTGTTTGTGAATTTTTCAGTTTTTTAATTATGTTGAGAACATGTATTATAATATAGTTTTTTATGTATTACAATATAGTTTATTATAAAATAGTATTCTAGCTCTTGTGTTTGCAAATTTTGCATATAGCATTTTTATCCACATTTTCTACAATTGATATAAAAATTTAATAATTCAGAAATCCAAGACTGAAAAATTCTTATTGACAACAACAACAGCAACAATCATGATGTAATAATAATAAAAATAATAATAATAATAATAATAATAATAATAATAATAATAATAATAATAATAATAATAATAATAATAATAATAATAATAATAGTAACAATAAAAAGAATGATTATATATATATATATATATATATATATATATATATATATATATTATTATTTATATATTTATATATATATATATAATATATATAAGAATATATATATATATATATATATATATATATATATATATATATATATATATATATATATTATACGCTACGTATACGTCTTTATATATATATATATATATATATAGAATAAATATATATATATATATATATATATATATATATATATATATATATATATATATATATATATATATATATATATATATATATATATATATATATATATATATATATATATATATATATATATATATATATATATATATATATATATATATATATATATATATTTCTTTCTATTAAACTCATATTTTGTGTTTTTAATTAAACTGAACACTTTTGGACTATTTTGTTTAGCAAATTTTTACTTAAATCAAACTTAATTTATTCTCTCAACAATTTATATTATATTTTGTAAACAGTTTTGGTTGGTATAATATTGGAAAACAGTGCAACTTGAAATATCTGTTGTTCCCAAAAAAATTTATAATTGTTTTAACTATATGATAAAAATAAATCATTCCAATCAAATTTTTTAGCATGTAAATTGAAAATAATAGAAAAAATATATTTTACAAATTTGCACTTACCATATATTCTTTTGAAAAAAGCTGTCATATATTTTTGTCAAGAATTGACTTTTCAAAGATTTATTTAATATTGTTGACTGGCTAGGGCTTTACCTAGAATAGAATTTTCATGAATATGAGGCAACTGATATGCACTGTAGATTATTTGATTGATTTTCAATGAAAATTACTTTCTCTGAAGACTGAGAATGAGACTAAATAGTTTTGCAAAATGCATCATTTGAAATCATTGCATTCTGACGTTGTAAGCTTTCACTGCATGCTAGTTAGTTCATTTGTTGTTACTTCATTATTTTTTTTCAGGAACACATACTCTTTTTGAATTATAATATGAAGTTCGTCATCCATTGATCTATTATCAATATTGGCACTATGAAACCATGAATTGTTATTTTTTCTTTATTTTTTAAATATTTTTCATTATTAATAAAAAATATATTGTTATAATCAAACATAGAAACTTGTAGATTGGCACATGATTCATTTTCTGCTACTTTTATTGTACCATCCGAATCTTCCACCTCCTCTTCACATATTCTGAAAAGCTTTGATTCAATATGTTCAATATCATTCCAATTAATATCTATATATGCTTTAAAATCACTATCAAAATGTTGAATAAAAAAATTTGCATTTTTAATTTTGAACAATAGTTTAACATCTTCATTTGGATTTTTCTTTTTTTTTTGGTATGATTTTCGTAAGTATGCCATCCTAGTTAGTTAAAAAATTTAAAAAATATATATATATATATATATATATATATATATATATATATATATATATATATATATATATATATATATATATATATATATACTATATAGATATATATATATATATATATATATATATATATATATATATATATATATATATATATATATATATATATATATATATATATCTAAATAAAGAACATAAGTGGGAAGGTAAAGAATTACTACTGCCTTCTCCGGGATTGAACCACCGCATGGTGCGAAATGAGGACAATATGCTCGATGCTTTACGACTGAGCTATCCCCCAACCCAAAAGTTGAGTTCAAGAACAGTTTTAAAGCAATCGAGTTCCCTTCAAGGTGACATCACCAGGTTTCCAGCCTGTCCTATCCCTCGTTCTTAATATGCAGGTGTTAAATATTGCATATTCGCAATTTATTATTTAGATCTTAAATAAAGAACATAAGTGGGAAGGTAAAGAATTACTGCCTTCTCCGGAATTGAACCACCGTGTGTTGTGAAATGAGCACAATATGCTCGGTTGGGGGATAGCTCAGTCGTAAAGCATCGAGCATATTGTCCTCATTTCGCAACATGCGGTGGTTCAATCCCGGAGAAGGTAGTATACCTTCACACTTATATTTTTTATTTAAAATATAAATAATAAAATTAAAATATATATATATATATATATATATATATATATATATATATATATATATATATATATATATATATATATATATATATATATATATATATATATATATAAATTTATACAGTAAGTGAAAAGATATAAAGGTTATTATAGAGGTTCAGCTTAAAGGATATCATGTAACTCGTAGGACCTACAGTAAAATAATTATATATTTGAATCAGCTTAGTAATTTTAAGGTGTTTTTAATTTTTTTATTTATCTGTCTGAAAATATTTAAAAAGTCTCTCCATTTAGCTCGAGCATGGGACAGAGGGGACGAGTCCCCCGTCGTCCACTGGGGAGGCCACTCAAACAGCCTGTGGTTTGAGCCCTATGGCATTCCCTTTAGTTAAAGTAATACCAAAGTGTAAAGCGAAGTAAAATTATTCTTTTTAACTAAAGGAATACCATAGGGTAAACCGCAAAGATGGCAGGAGTCGGGTCTTCGGCCTCCCGGTGGACGACGGGGGGACTTCCTCCCTCTGTCCCCCATCGGCTCGAGCCCCCTAAATGGGGAAATTTTTTTTTTAAATATTTCCGACGAATAAATGAAGAAAAAAAAATTTAAAAACACCTTAAAATTTTCCACTGATTCCAAATATATAATTTGTTTTACTGTAGGTGCTGCTGTTCTCGAGTTACATGATGTCAGCTTTAGACACTCTGACCTATATATATATATATATATATATATATATATATATATATATATATATATATATATATATATATATATATATATATATATATATATATATATATATATATATATATATATATATATATATATGAGTGTGTAGGTGTGTGTGCATGAGGGGATGTGTGTGTGTGTAGGGGGTGTATGTGAGTGTGTATGTAGGTGTGTGTATGTGTGAGAACATAGGAAATACAGAGACAGTAAGAAGCCACATGAAGCTATCAAGATTTCCAATCAAACACAATCATCAAACACATGCTCATGAAACATTCATAACCAACACTGCACCTTAAGGCTTGTCAATATCCTACACAAAGCACAAGCTAATATAGCCAATATAATATATAAACCAACTACTACCTAAAGCAAACACTATATCTAAGCTAAATGCAAAAACCCAGGTATTTAATTAGAATATTGTCCATTCTAGCATGCAGTTTAACACTAATACTTTTAATAACTAGCTAAAAACCCACCAATTTGGCTTAGTCATAATACACTATATAATACCCATATCATCCATATTACCTATCCAGTAATCTTCTCCAGCATTGTCTATGATTTTTCATAAATAATAGGCACAAACCTTTGCACAATACACTAATACTAGCCTACATTGCTATTATACAGCTTATTTACAACCTCCTTGCTCTTGTAAAGAACATTGCGATTTATTATACCTACAATCTTATTACTTCTATTCCTTGTTTCCATACACTGTTTATTCACTTTCAGACTACTGTTTATCATCATATCCAAGTCTTTTTCTTGGTTCAAAGACTTAAACTATTCGGCATTCATGATATAGTTAAATCTTTTATTCAAGTAACACACACAAATAGGCTTACACTTTTTATCATTAAAATTCATTTGCCATTTATCTGCCTATCCCAAAGGTTATTCAAGATCAATTTAAATCTTTAAACATACATCATTATTCTTTACAGATGCAACAACTTTGGTATATCATCTGCAAACTTAGAATCCTGAAATTTAAGTCCCTGGTCTATGGCATATATATATATATATATATATATATATATAAGGTATATATATATATATATATATATATATATATATATATATATATATATATATATATATATATATATATATATATATATATATATATATATATATATATATATATATGAGTGAGTGCGAGTGTTTGTGTATATGTAACAATAATGGCCTATGCACTGAGCCCTGTTAAGACAGCCTTTTTCACCATTTCCCATGATGACTGTCAACTATTCTTCAGCCACTCTTTAATCCATCCATGCATCCCTCCACCTATAACACATTGTGATAATAGTTGCATCAGCCTTGTGCTGCAAATTATCAAAGGCTTTGCTGAAATCTAAATATATAAAATCAACTGAATTAACTTGGTCAAAGCAGTCAGTAATGTATTACATAAATTCTAAATGGATTGTTTGACACAATCTACCCTTTCTATATAACCATGCTAGGAATCATACATTATTTTTTTATAATCCTAATGTTTAACTATATGACCTTTCAGTAACTTTTAACAACTTCAGCCAGAGATGTTAAGCTAACTGGTCTATAATTTTCAAAATTCTCTTTGGTATCTTTCTAAAAAAAATTTATAAATATGCAAATCATATGTACTTTTCCAATCCCTTGGTTATCTTCAGAAATTTTACAGATCACTTAAAAACCAAATACAGTGCCTTTACAATAATACTATCACACTCCTTTAGAATCCCACCATATAGACCATCAGGCCTGCAGCTTTATCCAAGTCATTGTGGTCTAGTAAGGGTTTAATTTCATTCAACTCAATTTCAAATTCTGTAAGCTTATTTATTACACAAGCTTACTCAAACTATTAGTCTCTATAATATTATCCAATCTTTCCTCAGTAAACACTGATGCAAAATAAGTATTGAAAATATTAACCAATACCTTATCTGAACTTGCTAAATTTTCATTAATTTTAATTTAGTAAATAGGTTTATTCTTACTTTTAAATTTATAAAAGCTAAAAAACTTGTGGGTCTTTATTGATATTATTTCTGTCCTCTCTTTGCCTTACTTATTGACAGATTAAGTTTATTTCTAAATTTTATAATTTTTTAACTCTTTCTCCCTATAATTTTAATAGATAAACTTTGTCTCTAACATAATTAACTATAATTCTAAATAGGGATGAACAATATAGGAGTATTTTTTTGCCGACTCTCTCATTTTAAAATATGACTTAGACTCCACAATTTTCAAATCACTTGGCTTTGTTTCTTTATTCAGTTCAGGACCTCTTTTTTTTAGAATAGTAAGGATTTTTCCTGTTCTGGCTTCACTAAAAAAAAATCTTTCTCTGACCAACTTACCCCAAAAATGTTCAAGAGTGTTCAAGGTTACAGAAGCATGTTTTTTTTTTCTTCTTAAACAATGGAAAGTGAAATAAATTATAAATGTAAAAATAAATTAGGTTAAGTAAGGTTATGTTAAGTTTCATTAGTTAACAAAGAATAAAACTTTTTTTTAACATTTTTAAAGGTATGAAGCTCTTTTATTACAATAGTTTAAATTTGACTCTACACAGTTTTATTTAACTTTTATGAAATGTGTTTGGATCCATGCAATCGATATGTATATGGATATAGAGGCAGATAATATATATATATATATATATATATATATATATATATATATATATATATATATATATATATATATATATATATATATATATATATATATATATATATTTTATTTTTATTTTTTATTTATTTTTTTTTGGGGGGGATACTATCATTTTCACATTATGGTTTTATGGGTCATATTTTTTATGTCTCGTGATTTGTAAAGTATCCTACAACGTAAAGTGTAAGAAAATGAAGTTCCGGTCAGTTGGAGTATAAGAAAAGAATATGAGATTATTCACAACTTTGAGAACTTGTAACTTTTTTTCCTAAAGACATCAGTCATTTTTGTGGTAATTATAGAGTTTAACAGATTCTAAAAAAATCGATATTTTTTAAAATTCAATCCATGTTTTGATAATTCTAAAAGCAACGTTGCCAAATATTGTTAATAAAAAATTAAATTTTACATTCAAAAAAATCAGTGAGGTTATGATGAATTTGGTTATGTAGACAAATTTACTGTGTATAATAAACAAAGCTTTTCATAACCTAAACTTAATTGGTCTTAAAATGAATTTTAAAAAAATTTTTTTGGTAGATTGATTATATTTATATTTGAGAGAGGTTTGGCACCACTGTTTTAGTACTTTTAAATGGGGACGAATTTATAAAAAAAAAAATGATCGTAAAAAAATATCGATATTTGATGAGAATCTGTTAAACTCAATTATTACCATTTGTTTTTTTTATACTTCATTATCATTTATTTAGAGTCTATGCTGTGATTTTTATAAAACTGCCAGGTAAGGTGACTGACCTAAACTTTACAATTACCATTTTTTTAAATATCAGTATCCCTAGCATATATATACATTAATCTTATATATATATATATATATATATATATATATATATATATATATATTTTATATAAATATATATATAATATATATTATATATATATATATATATATATATATATATATATATATATATATATATATATATATATATATATATATATATATATATATATATATATATATATATATATATATATCAGCTTATTGGTATAGGCATAAATATTTTATTTTGTAGAATTTTCATCAATAGTGGTTGATGCTAATCTATGTTTGGCATGTACCGGTAAAACCTAATTTTGTGTTTTTCTCTTGCGTAATCTAGGGTATTGATTACAAATATCATAATGGGTAAATGATGTTAATACATGCATTCATACTTTGCATTCCTGACACAACATTGTAAAATAACTACATATTACATAATGAATAAACTTCCACGAGATAAGCAAACCGTAAAAATATTTTTGTTAAGAAATATGTCAACACAATGTGAATATGTTGCCATTGTAAAGCCTATTATGTTTGAAAATATATATTTTTTTATTATACCGTATGAAACACAGTTAACAAGTATAAAGCAATCGTACATGTGGTAAATAGTATATTTTCACAAAATTTACAAATATATAAAAAAAATTATATATACTGTATATATATTCTTAGAACTGAACAAAGATGGCAGACATCGCGCAACTATATACCGACTTAATAAATGATTGGGTCGCTCGCAGTATTTCGTACGCGATATGAAGTAGTTTCTTTTCAAAACAGTTATTTTTTAATTTAAAATTTAAATTCATGAGCCTCGTTTTAAGATTCAAATTTAATTTCAAAATTATAATTAACAATTTATTTACGTTTTTTTCGAAACAATATCATGGCAAATGCGATTTCTATTGATTGCAATGTGAATTTGACTTTCTGTGGAATTTATTTCAACTTCGAGACGTCATAACTTTTTTATTTTTCATTTCTCCGAAAAACGAAAATTATTTTCTTAAAGTACTAATTTTTCTATATCATTAAAAAAAATTAATATTTTCTATGGGATATTTTGCAACTTTGAGACGTCATAGCTTTTTTATTTCTCAGTGTATCTAATTATCATTGGAAGCACTTAAAACTGAGTTAAAAGTAACAATGTTACGTCGCAAATACGTTGTATTTGGAACGAAAAAGCGTACATCACATAAGACGTAACAGCAATGTCACATATACGATGTATGTGTGATGTGACGAGTGCGACGAACATTAACGTCGCTGTGATGCATCTGCAACCATCTGTGCTATATGGGTATGTTTTCACTTACATCACTATTTTATTATCTTTCTATTTGAAAAATATATAAAAAACAACAAAAAACAAAAAAAACATTGTTTTTTTAATTGGTTTAAACAAAAAAAAAAAACATGTTGGCTTAAACCAAACAACCTTGAATAAGTATATTTTAAAAGATCTTACAGGGAAAAAAATATTGTAAAAAAAAAACGAAAAAAAAACGTATCATATAGAAATGGAAACAATTTAATTGGAATAAATGAAAGCAAAATATACGAGCAAATAAGAAATGTAAATGACATAAATAAAATGGGAAGAGATGCCAGGAATTATTAATTATTAATCCTTCTTCTTCTTCTTCTTCTTAATAATAATAATAATAATAATAATAATAATAATAATAATAATAATAATAATAATAATAATAATAATAATAATAATAATAATAATAATAATCAGGGTTGGGGATTTTTTTGATTTTTTTAGAAAAAATCAATTTTTGTTTTTTGATTTTATTGATTTTTGATTTTTGATTTTTTGATTTTTCAGATTTGTGACGTCACGCAGAAATCTATATATATATATATATATATATATATATATATATATATATATATATATATTATATATTTATATATATATATATATATATATATATATATATATATATATATATATATATATATATATACTAACTATATATATATATTATTTGAGGCAAAACTTAATGTTTCTTTCTGACCTTCGGTTTCGACATATATATATATATATATATATATATATATATATATATATATATATATATATATATATATATATATATATATATATATATTTATATATATATATATATATATATATATATATATATATATATATATATATATATATATATATATATATATATATATATATATAAAATCTATGTGTACCTAACCAAACTTTATCATAACCTAGACTTAAAAGCCGTACAGTACGACCTATCTAGACGGATCGTCGTTGCCGTAGGACCTAGACCTAACCTAGATTGATTGTCGTTGCCGTAAACCTAGACCTAGTGTACCTAACCAAACCTTATCATAACCTACACTTAAATTGTCTTTAGGTAAAAAATTAATAATATTTAAGTTTAATAAATAATCAACTCGATATGGATAATTCCTTGTTATAGCTTCCAGGAAATCTTCATCTCTCATCTTTACGATGCTTTCTTTGCCACATAAATAAGGCCAAATAGCCGAGTAGATGTTGTATCCTTTCACATTCTTTCTTACACTTTTCACAAACCTTTTTATCTACTATCAAATGAAAATGTTGCAACAATGCTAAAACTGTAAAATCATTTTCACAAAGTTCGAATAAATCTTTTAAATTCATATTGTTCACAAAAATAGTAATACAAAATATGTCGACCTCACTGATCAGAGTCTAAAATTTATGGCGGTTCGTATATATATATATATATATATATATATATATATATATATATATATATATATATATATATATATATATATATATATATATATATATATATATATATATATATATATTTTTTTAGAGAAACGTTCCAATAATGCTCATAATGAATATAACCCATGTTAACAAATCTCGATTATTCCCAAATGGGTTTCCTCTATATTTCCAAGTTAAGTATCGATTTGAGGTCAGAAAGAATCTTAAGTTTATCCATTATTTTATATATATTATTATATATAATTATTATTTTGAATAATAATTAAGAAGCTGCATTAACCTCTCTAGAATGTCCCAGTCAACCCATAATAAATAAGAATAATACAAGAAGCCGTATGGTCCTTTATAGACTGTCCCAGTCAACCAATAAAAATTAATAATTAAGAAGCCACATTGGCCCCTCTAGAATGTCCCAATCAACCCATAATAAATAATAAATAAGAATAATACTTAAGAAGCAGCATAAGCCTATCTAGACTATCCCAGTCAACCAATAATAATATATATAATTAATAATTAAAAATAATAATTAAGAAACCGCATTGACGCCTCTAGAATGTCCCAGTCAACTCATAATAAATAATAATAATATTTAAGAAGCCGCATGGTCCTTTTTAGACTGTCCCAGTCAACCAATAAAAATTAATAATTAAGAAGCCGCATTGGCCACTCTAGAATGTCCCAGTCAACTCATAATAAATATCAAATAATAAATAAGAATAATACTTAAGAAGCCGCATGGGCCTATCTAGACTGTCCCAGTCAACCAATAATAATTAATAATTAAAAATAATATTTAAGAAGCCACATTGACCCCTCTAGAATGTCCCAGTCAACTCATAATAAATAAGAATAATACTTGAGAAGCCGCATGGTCCTTTTGAGACTGTCCCAGTCAACCAATAAAAATTAATAATTAAGAAGCTGCATTGGCCCCTCTAGAATGTTCCAGTCAATCCATAATAAATAATAAATAATAATAATATTTAAGAAGCCGCATGGGCCTATCTAGACAACTTCACGCCTATTCTTATCCTCAAAGCCAAAAATTTACCTCCTCGTTGCTTTACGTTGCGCCCTCTCCAGCATATCTGTCTTTTCTAATAAGGGTGCTAAAATTGTAGACAATATTCAAATACTGGCCTAACATATCTATTATACGACATTATACAAAAACAATATATATAATTAGTCTGCATCTGGCATTAATTTTCAATTTTTAACCCTAGGCCCTAGCTCTGGGTTCAAAATCTTACAATGGAAACAATGAAACAGCAGCACTAAAGAATGTTACAGACTTACGGGTTACAATGTCAATAGTTTGTTGAAAATTGAAAAAAAATATATTAAAAACTTCATAATATATATAGTTTTATTTTAATTTTTTATTTCTATTGAAGTTAAATTACTTAAATATACAAAAAAATAAAAATAATTTAAAAAAATATAAAAAAATCAAAAAAATCAAAAAAATCAATAAAATCAAAAAAATCATGATTTATTTATAAAAAAATCAAGTAAAAAAATCAATTGATTTTTTAATTTGATTTTTTTCGTGCCATCCCTGATAATAATAATAATAATAATAATAATAATAATAATTATAATAATCTATTACCTATTAATTTTAAACTTGCCAAAAAATCTTCCCGGTTTGTGTCAATTTGTTGAAAAAATAATAATAATAATAAAAAAAATAATAATAATGAAAAAACAGCTCCAATCGCCAATGCGAGGGCGTTAGCCCTCGCTCATAGCCACCTTCGAACCAATGCACATGCCAATGCCAATGCCCATGCCCATGCCCATGCCCATGCCCATGCCCAAGCCCATGCCCATGCCCATGCCCATGCCCATGCCCATGCCCATGCCCATGCCCAACGTCGCGAGCGTAGCGAGCGGAGTGAGCCCAAGCAAAAAATGCACGGGCGTAGCCCGTGCTCAATGGAAAAGCTTGCTCCGTTAGGAGCAAGAGATGCGTAGCATCGTTGCTTGTAATAATTAATAATAATAATTTATTATTTTTTATTATTATTATTACTGAACATAATAATTATTATTAATTGTTAATTATTATTGTCATTATAAATATTATTAGATTATTCAACAACATCCAATCATTTCCCATTACACTGGGCAAGCAAAAAAAAATTTTTTTTCGAATGTTTCCTTAACTTCAATTTTGGGGTGAGCAAAACGAATATGACAAAAAAATCTTTATTTCTATTTTCTGTGACATACAATAGGTGGAAATGTTTTACCTTAATGGATTAAGAGAAAGCTGTACATTTTAATTACATATACCAACAACATTGAAAATGCATTTTAAATGTTATTAATGACAGTTACATTTTAAGAGTTCTAAATTGATGGATGAATACATGACAGGTGCTTTGGCGTGAGGAGTATCATACGGTGGCTTCATGAGATGGTTTTCTTTTGGCTTGTCTCTTGTAAGCGAGTTCAGGAGCATCCTTACACACAGACCAGCAGTAATCCGCAAGCATAACTTCATTCCAACGGCACTGATATCTTTGTTCCACTACAAAAATATCCTGGTGGAATCTTTCTTCGTGTTCATCACTGACAGCTCCACAGATAGGAGGGAAAAGGTCTAGGTGGGAGTAGAGAAAATGGATTTTAAGGGTCATGTTGCATCCTAGTTGATGGTATTTTTCCAAAAGTACTGTCACAAACTGAGTGTAGTTATCATCTCTTTTGTTGCCTAAGAATTCATGTATAACTCCCTTTAAGGCTTCCCAAGCTTCCTTTTCTTTCCTATCTAAAACTCGGTCAAACGCAGGATTCTTTACAAGTTGTCGAATTTGTGGCCCAACAAAATACCTGCTTTAACCTTTGGGTCACTCAATCTAGGAAATTTGTCTCGTAAGTACTTAAAGGCCTTTCCTTCCTGGTTCATACCTTTGACAAAAATTTTCATGAGACCCAGCTTTATATGAAGTGGTGGAAGAATAATTTTGCCACATATATAACAAAAATTATTCACTAAATTTACACATTTTCGTCGCATTTTGAATCTAACGAATTTTACATTTCTACTGTCCTCCAAAACCAGAAATTCTGAAAAAAATAAATCATAAACAATATTAAACTCATAGTCACATTAACAGTTATTATGTTGATAACCTAAAAATATCTTGGCATCGTTCTGTTTTGTCAGTTGAGAGGTCTGACAACTCTCAAAAGCAAAATTTCCCCCATACTACAAATATAGACTCTAAAAATTACATGTCACTATATATTAAAAGCAAGAGCTAATCGATCATTTTTATGGTGATATTGATATTTGAAATCAGCAGATGGAAATACATAAGAATACGCTAATTTTGAGCCCGAAATAATTTCATTGTTGGACAGTGCCTTTCATTGCCTTTAATGATAAGAAATAGGAAATAATAATAAATAAATAAATAAAGAAAAAAAAAAACAATATTAAAGAAGTTTATTATTAACTAATTATTCAATATTAATTGTAGCGCCCTCCTCACCCCAAATATATATATATATATATATATATATATATATATATATATATATATATATATATATATATATATATATATATTTATATATATATATATATATATATATATTATATATATATATATGATATATATATATATATATATATATATATAAAGAAAAAAAATAAAAACTTAAAAGAAAATAATAACTAATTTATTCACTATTAATTGTGGCGCCCTCCTCAACCCAAATATATATATATCTTTGTTTATATCTATAATAATATATTAATAATAATTTAATAGCATATATATTTTTATATATATATATATATATATATATATATATATATATATATATATATATATATATAATATATATAACCCCAAATATACATATATATATATATATATACTATATATATATATTGAAGTTTACTTCAATAAAATATAATCTACGCGAAGAAAAGTAGAAATCTTATTCACTATATATATATATATATATATATATATATATATATATATATATATATATATATATATATATATATATATATATATATATATATATATATATATAATATTTATTTATATATTCTCTATCCCCAAATTTATGTCTATTTTATATATATATATATATATATATATATATATATATATATATATATATAGGTAAAGGTTACTTTTCTTACCTATCGTATGATTGTTAATTT
>JABUQX010143391.1:0-20716 GCA_015478945.1 Trachelipus rathkii | reverse complement strand
CATTGTACTTCGTTCAAGTTTCAATTTGGTGTTAGCAATTATCGTGAAACGCGTTTTCGTGCGCCCTTCATATATATATATATATATATATATATATATATATATATATATAATCTGTGTCTACCTAACAAAACTTTATCCTAACCTAGACTTAAAAGCCCCCATCTAGAGGCTAACCTTGTAGAGAGTGTTCACATAAGATTTTGTAGATAATGGATTTTGTTAATACTGACTAATAAAAGCTAGACTTGAACTGACGTTCGTCGTATTTACTTAATAGGAAGTGAGAAATATATAGAAAGGAAATATGCTTCAGACTTTACGATATTTACAGCTATGTGAATATGCAATAATATATATATATATATATATATATATATATATATATATATATATATATATATATATATATATATATATATATATATATATATATATATATATATATATATAATATATATATATATATATATATATATATATATATAATATATATATATATATATATATATATATATATATATATATATATATATATATCGGTGGCGGCTTTTGGGGGTATGCAGAGTAGGCAACGCCTACTTGCCTTATATAGGCTATATATATATAGGCTATATATATATATAGGCTATATATATATATATATATATATATATATATATATATATATATAATATATATATATATATATATATATATATATATATATATATATATATGCTATATACTGCTATATATATATATATATATATAAGTGTGGACGCGGTGGAAACCAGAAAGGAGGCAAGGAAGAGAAGCAGCAGCAGGAAGACTGCAGAAGAATGTTGAAAATCTGAAAGGAATATATATTGAAGAGAGGATGGCAAATCTGAGAAGATTACTAAAGAAGAACTTTGGGAATTATTTTTAAGAGAGTAACTTTAGGGTTTAAAGTTTTATATCTAGTAAAGGAAAATTTATATTAACGATTGAAAATTTCAAAAATTTTAAGTATTTATTTTTAAATTATTTTCATATAAAATCAAAGATGGAGGAGCAACATTTTTTTCGACAACATTTCTTTTAATTAATTATTTTTGAATGAAATGCAAAATTAAAAAAGAAAAGATAAGAAAAGAAATTTGAAACTTTAAATACTATGAAGAGTGAAGCTGCATTTCGCGAAATCGTCGAGTCATAAGAAGAAAATTCATAATTCTCTTCGCCTGATAGCAAGGGGCTGAAAACCCTCTTCTGTCATTTGTTTCTTTTCGTGAATGGTGATGATAAGTATGAAAACTTATCAACCACCAACACCACCCTGCAGTTATGTGGGATATGGTGCTTTGCATTAATAATATATATATATATATATATATATATATATATATGTATATATATATAAATATACTTGCTACTCTATATATATATATATATATATATATATATATATATATATATATATTTATATATATATATATATATATATATACACATACATAGATATATCTATATATATAATTAATAATATATATATATATATATATATATATATATATATATATATATATATATATATATATATATATATATATATATATATATATATATATATATATATATATATGTGTGTGTGTGTGTGTGTGTGTGTGTGTGTGTGTGTGTGTGCGAAGGCTCACTGATAAGCCGCCGACTGAAATTTCTACTCGATTCCCTTTTTTAATATTAGCGATTGGTGGCAACTCTTATTTCTCTGAGTCAAAAAAATAGTTCCTTTTCCTATATGGATAGGCAACTTCATTATTTGCCGACCGACTCAATTAGCAGTCATTTTTTTTTTTAAAGAATCCCAATTTAAATTACATTAGCAAGAAATAATAATAATATTATTAATAAAATAAGAATAATAATTAACTAATTAATTAATTTTATAATAACTTGATCATCTCTTATACAGACTTATTTAATTCATAATTTCATATAGAATCATTGACTCATTCTTCCAACGAGAGTCTGCCATACTCATTGAGTCAGACTCCTTCTAGGCTAGTAGCTAATTTGCCTCGGCAGACTAGTAGTTTTATTTTCATGCTATTAGTGAGAATGTTTCTGTGTGGAGTTGGAGTTAGTAATAATAAGCTTTTCATAATATTTACTAAATATTAACTTATTACCGATTTTGTGCGTATTTAATAAAATTGAGCTCTTAGTTTTATAAATACGGGGATATTGAATTCGTATTCGATTTACGTTTCATTAAAAATTACTAAATTTTTTTCCTGAGTGTTGTAGGCATATATATATATATATATATATATATATATATATATATATATATATATATATATATATATATATATATATATATATATATATATATATATATATATATATATATATATTTCACACACTTTTCTTATTTTTATTATTATATTTAATAAAACTTACTGACCACTGGGTTCTGAATATAAGATAGCTTCCATTATCGATTTTGGGATGTTTGCTATGATGTTGTAGGAGAAATTGAATTCTTTTTTTTTTACTGACCTAACCTAACCTAACCTAACCCTACAACCTAACTAACCTAACCTAACCTAGCCCTAGCCTAACCTAACCTAACCAAACTAACCTAACCTAACCTAACTTAACCTAACACAACCTATCTAACATAACCTAACCTAATTTCACCCCTAGAGCAGGTAAAAACAATCATTTCGCCCTTAAAACATCTATTTATGTATCATAGAGGCTACCTGTGAAATTTTTTTTTTTGATCCGATCTCCCGTTCCGTGTGGGCGTTAAGTAACTTTGTCCATATATATATATATATATATATATATATATATATATATATATATATATATATATATATATATATATATATATATATATATATATATATAAAATATATATATATATATATATATATATATATATATATATATATATATATATATATTGATTTGCCTACTCAAGAATTTTGACCAAGAGCCGTAACTGATATATATATATATATATATATATATATATATATATATATATATATATATATATATATATATATATATATATTTTTTATATAACAATATATATATATATATATATATATATATATATATATATATATATATATATATATATATATATATATATAAATATATATATATATATATATATATATATATATTAACTAGAAAAGTTTCCTACAGCTTCAATAAATGACAAAAACGGATCTTCCTTATATTTTCTTAAATAAAGAAACTGGGCAAGGTATCCCAATAAATGATCTTATTTCCTGCCCTTTGACGGTATTTTAGATTTAACCTCTAACAAAGATTTCTCGGATAAAACATTTAAAATGAATACAATACAATAAGATACATAACTTTTACAACAGTTACTAACAGTAATATATTTCTGTTTAATGTAAAATAATACCTCAACAGTAAACTTTTATTAAATGGCGGGCGTGAATTATGAAAACAAAACCTTCAGGACAAATGTTAAATCTTTTGCGGCAACTACGTTTAGGGCAACGGAAATAAAAATTATAATTATTATTATAAATACTACATTTCGTATCACAAACACAGGTTTTACAGTCTAAAATTAACTTGTAATACGTTAAAAATGCTAGCAAAGTTACTTTATCGGAAATAACACAGTCTAAATCAAAGACATCCATTTTCAACAAAGGTCAAATGAGAACTGATTTGAGCCTTTTTTTAAAAATAAAATATGTACCTGTCCGAATTATCTGTCTCTACTTATAATAAAAAGGACTATTATAATAAAAAGGACAGTTCTGGCAACCTGGAGTTTAAGACCAAATGTGTCCATCTATCTAATATTAAACCTATATATATATATATATATATATATATATATATATATATATATATATATATATATATATATATATATATATATATATATATAATATATATATATATATATATATATATATATATATATATATATATATATATATATATATATATATAACATATATCTATCTATTTTGCTACACTTTTGGTATATATTCTTTACATCTTTTCTCAAGAAAAACAATAGTCGCTGGAATCGTTCAGTTATAACAATTTTAGCTTTCATTCTTGTGATTTACAAAATTAAAGTTATCGTACAGTGCATGAAAAATGTTTATAATATAGGGCAGTAATAGTTGCAATTAGTGACTATGATATTGATATTTGTGTATCGATATATATTCGCACTCTTTAACACAGAAAATTTATTAACATTACGATAACTGTGGTAAAGAAAGAAAAAAAAACTGGGCCAGCTGCGAAGCATACTCCTTCAAAAACGGGTAATATGCCTTCTGAGCAGCATTTCATGAACTCGATTTCATAGGCTATAATTAATATCAGGCTATAGAATACATAGGCTATGATATAACAAATTTAACCAAACCATAAATTTAGAGGAAGAAAAAAAACTTTAAGACAGAATGAACCTGCTCATCCTATCAGCTATAACAGCAACCTTTCTATCTTTTCGGAAGTCAACGTAGCGTTCTTAGTGTCAAAGTTTAGTCATTCCTAGAGTAGTTAGCGTAGAAACTACTCTGAGTTCTCACGTTAGACAGATTATTATAGTTCATTTTAAACAGTTCTTGTAGATTAAGAAAATTAACATGTAATGTGTGGTAATATATTCTTGTTATTGTCGTAGATTTTGTTCCCCCTGTATCTCCGAAACAAAGGGTGTTTTCAAAAATCATCAAAGGACAAAATATCCTTAGAATACCTCTTGAATTTATGCCGTATGTTTACTAAACACCTGTATATATATATATATATATATATATATATATATATATATATCTTATATCTATATATATACACAAATACTATATATATGTTTATATATATATATATATATAACTCTTTCTCTATATATATATATATATATATATATATTTATATATTATCATATGTCTATATCTTTATATACTACATACATAGTGCTCTAACTTATATATATATATATATATGCTGTGCGGTGCAGTGCGTTCACTCTCGATTGCGGTGTGGTAAGATGACAGATGGTGCGGTGCGGTGCGGTGCGCTGGTGCAGTGCGGTGCGAGGTGCAGGGCGCTGGTGCATGACATCTCGGTGCAGATGGGTTGGGGAACCATCTTTTGGTACTCAGCCAAACACTATATATATATATATATATATATATATATATATATATATATATATATATATATATATATATATATATATATATATATATATATATATATATATATTTTTTATATATGCTGTATATATATATATATATGGCCAAACTAAAGTTACCCGCATGATATCTCGAAAACTAAGATAGGTACAAGAAAACTGATAACATATATGGAATCAGCGTATGAAATTTGTATGGAAAATGCAAAAAAAAAAATTTACTTTTTTTTTTTTATATCTCCAAAACTACGATAGGTAGAAAAGAAAATAAATAACATATATGAAATCAATTTAAAATTTTTTTAGGGGGCTCGAGCCGACGGTGGGACAGAGGGGGGGACGTTTTCCATACCCCGTAGGGGAGGGGCGGAGGAACCCCCGCGACACCCAAATACCAAAGAGCGGGGGTTCCGGAGACCCTCCCCGGGGGGAAATAGTCCTACCCGTCGTCCCCAACCGACTCTTTGCATCTTTACGGTTTACCCTGGGGTATTATACCCGGATTAAAAAAAAATCTTTTAATACATATTTTATACGCTGATTCTAAATATGTTATTAGTTTTCTTGTACCTATCGTAGTTTTGGAAATATAAAAAAAAAAAAAAAAAAGTATAATTTTTTTTTGGCATTTTCCATACAAATTTCATACGCTGATTCCATATATGTTATCAGTTTTCTTGTACCTATCTTAGTTTTCGAGATATGATGCGGGTCACTCCTGTTTTCACCTATATATATATGTGTATATTTTTTTATATATATATATATATATATATATATATATATATATATATATATATATATATATATATATATATATATATATATTTTTTTATTTATATATATATATATATATATTATATATAAATATATATATATATATATATATATATATATATATATATATATATATATATATATATATATATATACCTATATATATATGTGTAACTTTTTTATTTTCACATATATATATATATATATATATATATATATATATATATATATATATATTATTTGCAATTGCAGATAATTGGAACAGTAACAACATACTTAATAATATTGATTCAGTTCAACCAGGCAGATCCAGGAACGAATGGTTATGGAAAGTAACACAAATCATTTTATCATAAAAGGAAAAAAAAGTTATCATTTCACTTTGCAATTTCTTTAATTAATAAAAAATAACAATAACAATAAAATTGCTAATAATTTAACAATAAACTTACATATACATTTAATTTTTAATTCTTAATTAACAATTAAATAACATTTTACATATATATATATATATATATATATATATATATATATATATATATTAAATAAATATATATATATATATATATATATATATATATATATATATATATATATATATATATATTTTTATATATATATATATATATATATATATATATCATATATAAAGAGGTATGTTGATTCACATAACGGAGGAAGGTAATGAAATATCAAGGGTGTCAATGTATTTTCTTTATTAATAAAAACAATGATATATGCTTAGCGCGATAAACAGGATCGGAAAGTAGTAAATATAGACAGGTTGAGATTTTATTTCCAATGTAAAATAAATAATAGATAACCAATAACTGAACATTAAAATGGTTCTACGCGATTTGACGGAATAGTTTTTCAGCCACGACGGTAGCAAAACACTTACAGACTAAATAATCATTTTAAACGATTTGCAAAGAGTTATAAACCAGACTAAATTAATAAAAAAAATTCTATGAACTATAATGATGCGTGAGATGACACCTGATAAATTAAAACACGCCTTAAAGATTACTTTGAAAGCAGCTGGCTTGCAAGAAACGTCTTCTTTGACCAACATCCTAAGCTTAACTGAATGTTCTAAATTTATATCGAGTAACTAGGTCATCAATAATTTTCTTTAATTATAGTTATTATATACAAGCCCCCCGGTTAGTGTGGAGGACCGAAAATAACGACAAGACGATTGAGGGGAAGAGGACACTTTCAAACGAGGGCTCCTTCTCCTCTGAACAACATCGGAAGGAGCAGTCGTGGCCGAAGAGGACCAGAAAGAGAAAGAAATGCACAGGTGGGTATGTAGAAGAGGAAGGTGTAGACGCTACAGACGAATCAGTAGAAAGGGATGATATAGAATCTGCAAGCGAAAGAGAGGAGGTGACAGATACAGATGAAGTTGAAAATGCAGACATGTAAACGGGTTTCAATCGTTCAGTGGAAACCATGTTTAACCTGCCATCTGGAAGCCGAGGTTTGAAAAACCGATCAAACCACTTAAGAACTAAGAAGGGACCGGTTTATGGTGTCTCTAAAGCTTTTTTGATATGACAAACTCTACTATATTTATTTTACTGCATTTTCTTTTTTATCTATCAGTGTTTATTTAGTGTCTATTTTCTTTTATTTGGTGTCTAAATGTGTCTATTATTCACATTAAATTTTTTTTATTAGATTTTATATATCTGTATTAATATTTAGTTACTGTATTTTTTTTTATCGGTTTGCACTTACTTTCCGGTTTATTTCAATAGAGGGTTTTGCAATGGCGAGGTCACGTACTTGGGGGGAACCGTGTTGGAGGAGAACGGTATTGGGGGAATATTGGCGGGCTTTCTATAGACTTAACTAATAACCGTGGCCTTTGTGTTCATCACGAATCTGTTGAACATCACCTTTTTATCTTTCATCCTAATATTTTGCTTCTGTCCGAGACCCAGCTATCCAGGGATTCCTTCTCAAATTACTTAAACATCAACTATTACTTACTATGCAATTTCGAACCGAATGGTGGAGTCTGTGCCTATATAAACATTAATACACTTCTCGAAAATCTTGAATCTCCTAATTTTGATATTCTATGGTTTAAAATTTACTACTACTACTACTACTACTACTACTACTACTACTACTACTACTACTACTACTACTATTTTGTGTTTCTGCTACTGCTCTCCTAATGGAACAGATTTTCCGATTCTTTGTAAATATCTTACAGCTTCTCACGAGACTTCGGGGAATTCAACGTACGCCACAATGAGTGGTTGAGCTCCTCTTATACTGATACAGGTGAGAAGGAGGCAAAAACATTCAGCATTCCCAACGATCTGGAAAAATTGATTAAGGAACCTACACACAATCGTCCTAACCAATTCTTGAACACTCTTGACTTATGCTTCACCACTTCTCCTCGTTACAAATACACCATTTTCCCTCCTATCGGTAATTCAGATCACAGTCTTCTAGCTCTTAAGTAGAACACATAATTTCCAGCAGCTTCGCCCTGCCCTAAATGAGCTTTCTGGCACTTTAATAGGGCTAATTCTAAACTACCGTTAGAATGAATTATGTTTTGTTCCGGTGGACGCCTCTGTGTCTGCTGAAAAGGTAGGGGCTGTGATCACAAAAGAGATGAGTAGATTCATTTCATCTTCAGCTAAATCATTTTCTTCTCAAAATCCATGGTTCGATGGCACTTGTTCTCGTGCAATACAGGAGGGTGGCGATGCGTATTGGAGTGTAAAATTTTTCGCTCTACTATCGCTATAACTAATTTTCATTCTGCCCGAAATCGTTACAGGGATGATATTTGACAGGCCAATCGTGCTTAAACTAAAAGGAAGTGCGATATCCTTCTTGGTTCTCCTACTGATAAAAATTTCAGGCCTCTTGCAAACACATTTCTAATAACTTGTGTAAATCTGCCTTTCTTCCTCTTATTCGCTGTGATGGATTTGTTGCTAACACTCGTACTGAAAAGGCTAACCTTTTCGGCTTCCTTTTTTCATCGAATTCCACCCTAGACTATCCTGGTATCCCCTCTCCTCCTTCTCCTATCATGTGTCCCATGTCTCTTTCTGGATTTCACATGATCGAGTACATAGGATCCTGAGATCTATGAATGTCAGGAAGGCTATTGGCCTGGATGGCATCCCTCGTGTTCTGAGAATGTGCTGCCTTCCCCACTCTTATCCGTTTTGACGGTTCTGTTCCTAACACTCCTTCTGAAAATGCTAATCTTTTTGGTCTCCTTTTTTTCATCTAATTCCACCCTGGAAGATTCTGTCTGTTGAAATTTTACTAAATGATATCCAAATGGTACACAAGTAAAATTTTTACTCTCAATAAATAATAAAATTCTAGTCCAAACCTACAATAAAATTAAATTGAAAATCTAATTTTAAATTAATCAAATGAGCTTTAAAACATTCAAAGATTTTTTTTGCTCTTTGATAGTTCTTGTAAAAATAGTTAAGTCAGCCTGAGTCTTCAGTTTTTTAGCACTTAAATTTAGTAGGTAAATTGATAGTTGAAGGCAAAGAGAATAGAGATAGATTGAAAAGTGTGGAATTGAAATATAATTTACCTCCATACTCATAACATTTTGATTATTAATTATTGCGCCTAGTGAATTCTGGATAATTATATCCATTAGTGAATAAAATACAAATTCCGCTAAAACTTAAAATAGAAGATATATGAAAGTGTATAATAGTTTTTATATCCTAAAATAAAACCAAAATAGAAGATATATATATATATATATATATATATATATATATATATATATATTTATATATCTTTCTAGTTCTGCTATATATATATATATATATATATATATATATAACTTTCTTATATATATATATATATATATATATATATATATATATATATAATATTATATATATATATATATATATACTATATATATATATATATATATATATATATATATATATATATATATATATATATATATATATAGATATATATATATATATACTTTCATATATATATATATATATATATATATATATATATATATATATATATATTCGTTGACTACATTGTCAATGAGAGTGGTTGAGGATGAAAGAGTTCACTTTTCAAAAATAAATTTATTTGAGCAACAATAAAATGGTACGTGAAGATATAGCTGGAAGGTACCACCGAAACCCAAGCTTGGAACACTTAAAATTATTGCATGTGTTTGCAAAAGATATTTAACGCTCCAACTAGGTAAATGCCACCTCCTTTTAAACAGCCAAAAAGCGAGTTAGTTAGGCCTTCTTCATTAAACGTTTTTTTTTGTTCAAACGATCGGCCAAGTTGCCAGTATGGCGGTCTGCGGGTGGTTGCCAGACTGTTGGAATTTTGTGGAAATGTTGTGATCTGGCAACATCACCCCCTTCTAGTAGTCTGGTCGCAGGGGACGTTACTCCAAGGAACGACGAGGCCAACGTACTCGGTGGCCAGACAGAGATGTTGTTTCAGTACTAGAGGGAACCAGAGCAGACCGTAGAGGGACGATCGGGACAGCAGACTGTGATGGAAGGTCTGTTGGTCCTGGCAGTGATGATGAAGCAGTTGACTGTGTTGTTGGTTCTGACGGAGTCGGTGAAGCAAAAGGAGATGTAGCGTCGGTCAGTACTGGCGGAGTCGACGAAGCAGCAGGAGCTGAAGGCGGCATTGCAGTTGGAGAGCTATGCTTATGTTCTGCCGTCAGAGGAGAGGTGACAGAGGAATCGCTCTGTATATGAGGTACGTGTGTTGTAGCAATAGGCGGTGTAGATAGAAGAGTAGAGGTAGGAGGTGTGAAAGAGGAAGGTGGTAAAGATAGCGGTGGAGAAGAAGCAGGTGATGAGGAAGAGGAATCGGAAGGGTTCGAGGAGAACAATCGGAAACCGGTGTGTTGGGAGGATTTGCCTCAAAATAAGCGGGCTTGAGTCGGTCGATAGACACGACCTCAATGCGTGAAGGGCGTTGGATCGGGAAGAACTTCTCCTTCCTAAGTACTACTAGAAAAGGACGGTCGTACTTAGGTTGGAGGGAGGTGCGGTGGGAATCATGTCTCACGAAGACATGAGTACACGAGGAAAGATCTTTCGGAATGAAGGGGTGCACCTTTTGATGGCGGGTGGGAGTGGTTCTTCACGGCTGAGCACTGCGTCACAAGCGGGTGAGATAGGAGAGTGGATCGGAGAGGGGAGGAGGAGAAGATTGTGAGAAGAACTTGTCAGGCAAACGAAGAGGTGAACTGTAAACGAGTTCAGCAGCAGAACACTGAAGATCTTCCTTAATAGCCTGAGAATGTCAAGCATCACAAAAGGAAGAGCTTCAGTCCAGCGTTCCAGGAAGGGCTGAGCTGCGAGAGATGCCTTGAGTTGGCGGTGTAGCCTTTCTACCAGCCCGTTAGCCTGGGGATGGAAGCTGGTAGTTCGGATCTTCTCAGTACCAAGGAGACGCATAAAATCTCTCCAAAGAGAAGACTGAAATTGTCTACCCTGGTTGGTTGTAACAGAGAGAGGAACTCAAAACTGCGAAATCCAGTGAGCCATAAAAGCTTTGACTATAGATTCCGCTGTAGCCACTGTGAGGAATGGCTTCGGCCCATCGGATGAAACGATCGATACAAGTGAGGATGTACCGGTGACCGTCTCAAGGAGAAAGAGGACCGACGATGTCGATGTTAACTCTTTCGAAGCGTTCACCAGGCGGCAAAAAAGTGCCTAGAGGATCCTTTGTGTTCCTCTGTGCCTTGGAGCGCTGGCACGAAAGACATTCACGAGTCCACTTTTTCACGTCGGTATTAACGTTGGGCCACACATAGCAAGCTGTAACAAGCTTTTGTGAAGCCCCAATACCTGGGTGAGAAAAGGAATGTAGGTTGTGAAAGATGGCCTTTCTAAGGAACAAAGGGGCGTGTATATCCTGTCGACATGTCACACAGGAGCTTCTTCTCTATGCCCGGGTGGTTGATCCACTGCAGCTGCAGAAAAGAATCCTGGGGAGGAGCAGTGTCTTCCGACGTCTGGCATGTTGCCATGTTCTCATAATTGATGGAAGGTAGAGCATACAGAGAGTTAACCTCGATGTGTGAGAGTGCATCTGTAGTTAAATTGTTCACTCCAGAGATGTGCCTTATATCAGTTGTGAATTGCGAAACATACTCAAGATGACTAGCTTCTCTGGGCGAGTGCCGTTCATGCCGAGATACCATCGCAAACGTGATGGGCTTGTGATCCGTGAAGACGTGGAACTCGCGGCCTTCCAGAAAGTACCGGAAGTGACGGACCACGAGGTAAATAGCAAGAAGTTCCCTGCCGAAAGCACTGTAACGTATTTCATCAGGCTGCAACTTACGTGAGAAAAAGGCGAAAGGTGCCCACACATCATTCAGTCGTTGCTGTAGGACGCCTCTGACTGCGAAGTCGGACGCGCCTACCTGAGCTCTGGTGGGTGCTGAGTCCTGTTGCGGATGCCAGAGCTTCCTTGGAGGAGTCAAAAGCGGTACGAGCTTCATCCGTCCAGTCCACTTTGGTGGAGCTGCCTCTCTTCTTCGGGCGAAGGAGAGCGGTGAGGGGGTGGAGAAGTTCATATGCTGATGGCAGGAAGCGATGGTAAAAGTTAACCATCCCGAGGTACTGGCGAAGTTGCTTCTGTTTTTCCGGAAGAGGAAAAACACGGATGGGGTCCACATGGTCTTCAAGAGGACGTATACACTCTGCGGAGACAGTGTGGCCGAGAAAGGTGAGCGAAGAAACACACAATACACACTTCGCTTGGTTAATGCGAATGTCACATTCACTTAACCGGGCAAAACCCATGCGAAGGTGTTCCTGGTGTTCTTCAGGAGCGCGGCTCGCGATGAGGAGGTCATCGAGATATGCCCAAGCGAAAGGAAAACCTCGCAGGACAGTATCAATGAACCTTTGCAACGTTTGTGCAGCGTTCCGTTGGCTGAAGGGCATCCTGAGGAACTCGAAGAGACCAAAAGGCATGATGACAGCCATCTTTGGGATGTCATCAGGAGTTACAGGGATCTGGTGATAAGCTCTGACCAAATCAACCTTAGAGAAGATGGTTGCACCGTCCAAATGAAAAGTGAAGGACTGAATATGAGGAACCGGGTAACGATCAGGAGTCGTGCAAGCATTAAGGGCCCTAAAGTCTCCTCCACAGGGCCTCCAGTCACCTGTGTTACCTTTAGGGACCATGTGAAGGGGAGAAGACCAGTTGCTCTTTGAAGGACGCACTATCCCCAACTCAAGCATATGCTCAAACTCAGCCTTAGCTGCCTTGAGCTTCTCCGGAGGAAGACGTCTAGCACGGGCGAAGGTAGGGGATCCATAGTTTCCAAGTGATGAAGAACCGAATGCTGAGGAGGGGAGGTGAAAGAGCAGGGGCTGAGAAGGGAAGGAAACTTCTTCTGCAGGAGGGTGAACCATGGCGAAGTAGAGGTGGTCGGAGGCGCCACCGTGAAGATGTTACCGAGCACAGAAGGAGCGAGGGAACCTGCAGAAACGGTGGAGGTGGTGCCATCCACCAAGCACTTGTTCCCGAGATCAACCAAGAGGTTGAAATGGGCGAGAAAGTCGGCTCCAAGGATGGGCTGTGTGACATCGGCGACGATGAACACCCAACAGAATTCTCTCTTGAGGGAGAGGTCGAGGGTGCACAACCGCTCTCCGTAAATGGCTATGGACGAGCCATTTGCAGCGTGAAGCTTGCAGTGTGGAATAGGTGCAGCAGGATAGTTGTGAGGATCTCTAGGTAGAAGAAATATCTCGGCGCCAGTGTCAGTAAGGTAGTGATTCTTGGTGATGTGGTCAAACACTTTGGGAAGCGTAGGATAGTGTGTGGTAGAAGGACCAGTGTCCTTAACCGCTCCTGCTAAGGACTGGCTATGTGTTTCCCTAGTAGGTACAGGGCGAAACACACTTTTTGACTTGATTGCCATAAATGTGGTGGTAGTACCAGTATCAATTTGGATACTGCTTCCTACCTGAACGAGAGCGGGGAGAACCTATCCTGCCGCAGGGAGAACGCGAAGGACGAGGGTTCGCCTTGACATAAGAAGTCAGTTCCCTAACTTCCAATGTCAAAGCGGACAAACTTTGTTCCACGACAGAAACACGCTGCGAAAGAGAAGGTGATTCGGTGGAAAAAGTCCTTGTAGTAGGGGGAAAAACTGTAACAGCGGGGGAAGCAGGAAGGGATGCGTGGGAAGGGGAAGGGGATGCATGGTTAGAAATGGCAGAGATCTGCGGTGAGCGTAGCCGCAGCATGTGGTCCGCTTTCTCCGCCACCTCCTGAAGAGGCAAAGCAGGGTCCAAAGAGACCAAAATCTCTTGGGTCCACTGGGGCATTTTTTTAAGAAAGAGGTGACATACTAACGTCTCCTGTCTCGGGGTTGGATCTCCTCCCGACAGAGTTAACATGGAAACCAAGAGCTCTGCTCGTTTCCTGTATCCCAAGGACTCACGACCTAAAAGTTGCTCTAGCATGTCCTCCTGAGTGGCGGACAAGCGAGCTAGTAGCAGCTCCTTAAGAGTAGTGTAAGGGGTGGGAAGGAAGAGAGTACCGTGAAGGCGTCACGGACTCTCTTGAGGGTAGCGTTGGACAACGCTGCCATGACGCGGCTTTACCTCTCTCTCTCGGAGAGGTTCTCAGGGAAAATAGCCTCCACCTGTAGGAACCAGAGGTCAGGGTCGTAGTCGTAGAAAGGTTGCAAGCGAGGAGTGTGGGGAGCTGGGATTGCAAGGTGCGCCTGGGATGCAAGACATGCACGTGGTGCAAGGGAAGCGTAGGAAGACGAGGGTGGCCAGGGTGCTGGGGTTGAGTGAGTGCAAGGTAAAGGTGCTGGTGCTGGTGCTGGTGCTAGCTGTGCCTGCCGTGCTTGTTGTGCAGGTGATTGTGCAGGTGCGAGAGAAGCAGCGGGGGAAGTTGTGTTTTCCGACATGATGAGGTGTCGGACAAGTGCTGAAGAAGGCGAAATATAAATAGGGTGCTAGTGAGCCAGCGGGTGATAGCACAAAAAAAAAATAATGATAATAATTAATATTCATATTAAAAAATTAATATATATATATTAAAAATATTAAAAATATTAATAATAGAAGTTGTGATAATAATAATAATAATAATAATAAAAATAATAATAATAATAATAATAATAATAATAATAATAATAATAATAATAATAATAATAATAATAATAATAATAATAATAATAATAATAATAATAATAATAATAATAATAATAATAATAATAATAATAATAATAATAATAATAATAATAAGAAGAAGAAGAAGAAGAAGAAGAAGAAAGAAAGAGAGAAAGAATATGTAATAATAATAAAAATTTTCTCGCTGCTTCTGTCAAATCGAAGTTCCCAAGAGGGCTTCGGATGGGTTTCCTGCTTGATTTTTGAAGGTGTTCTTTGTGCCACTCCGGTGGCACAGGTCACTCCAGAGATACCATTTATAATTATTTCTAGTTGTTGGTAGTCGTCGATTATATTGTCAATGAGAGTGGTTGAGGATGAAAAAGTTCACTTTCCAAAAATAAATTTATTCGAGCAACAATAAAATGGTACGTGAAGATATAGCTGGAAGGTACCACCGGAACCCAAGCTGGGAACACTTAAAATTATTGCATGTATTTACAAAAGATATTTAACACTCCAACCATGTAAATGCCACCTCCTTTTAAACAGCCAAAAAGCGAGTTAGTTAGGTCTTCTTCATTAAACGTTTTTTTTGTTCAAACGATCGGCCAAGTTGCCAGTATGGCGGCCTGCGGGTGGTTGCCAGACTGTTGGAATTTTGTGGAAATGTTGTGATCTGGCAATAATATAATAGTTTTTATATTCTCCCACTGAAGAGTTGCAATGAAAACCATTGCAATTAAAAGAGTTAAAATTTTTACAAATAAGATGAATTCCTGTGAAGGAATTCTTGACATTTGACAGCGGCCTGCCTAAGTGATCTTTTGTTGACTGAATTGAGCTGAGAATTTTGATTCTGTTGAGAGTTGAGTTGAGGTGAATTTATACCTGAAGTTGAAGGTTGAACATCTACAATAGCATTATAACTATCACTTTGAATAACTGAATTTGAATCTGAGGGATCAACTTGATCTGTTTTATCATTGTTTTGACCATCTGAATTGGAGAAACCACTGCTTATTTCAGCATCAACTTCTCCACTCGAGACAGAGTGGGTAATAGATAACTCCAATGGGTAGAGATGACAAATAAAATGATGACAGGTTTGTTCATCTCCCCTTTTTAATAACACACTCCTGATCTTATTGTCATCATAAACAAACTTCTAGAATTCTCCCCAAAAGCCAGAAGGGTCTAGGCTTGTTAGGTGTCTGAATCAGAACTATATCTCTAATCTTAATTCTGCTGGTCCACTCTGACCGATAGAGATTTCTACTTGTCTGGCGCAAATTTAATAGGTAAGACTCATACCATAATTTTTTGAAAGTCTCTATAACTCATCCTTGAGCAGTTAGAGTTATGGCTAAGACTTGTTGTAACTGAGGAAGTTGTTTCCATATGGGGTGGAAACTTCATTGAATACGAGGTTTGAATTGCCATAAGGCTTCAAAAAGGAATTTGGAGCAATAATTTCCAAATCATCATCTCACTAGATTAAACATAAGAGATTTTCATTCTAGGTGTCAACACTTGGGTGTTCAAACCACTATCAATTTCATCAGATCTCACGGCTTCTGGATTACCAAGACCAGGCAGGCTGTAAAGAATGTTTTGTCAGAATGTATAATTTGCAAAAAATTTAACAGTATTCCCTTTAAATATCCAAAAATGACTAATCTTTCTCATCATAGAGTTATTTTTGTGGTTCCCTTTGAGCATACTGGTGAAGACTTTACAGGACATCTCTTTGTAAAGATTAATAAGGAACTTCAAGAAATGTATTAATTTACACCTGCCTTAACATCAGAGCTATTCATGTTGATGTCCTTCCAGATATGTCCATTGAATCCTTTTTACTTTCATTCCAACGTTTCACAAATATATATGGCATACCTTCCAATTTGTACTCAGATAATGCTAGGAATTTTAAACAAGGTGGAAATATACTTTTAGAATCTTTGTCCTCAGATATGTTCTCCGAACATATGCGAATTAATAACATCAAACATTACAAGATCCCAATCTATTCCAGTTGGGTGGGATCAGTTTTGGAGAGAATGATACGAACAGTTAAGGGATGTCTCTATAAAACTATAGGTAAAGCAACCTTAACTTACTTTCAACTGGTAACAGCTATTTCAAATATTATCACTGTTATCAATTCAAGACTTTTAACCTATATGTCATCAGACAGTGGTTATAAAAACTGATGAACAAGTATCAACAAAGGTCAGGCCTGTGTTTAACTGTTCCTTTAAAACTAACTCTTTTCCATCTCTAAATGAGGCAGCTTATAGTGGACCAGATCTTATGTATTCCTTATTATGACATTTATTCCTGTTCAAATCAAATCAGTTTGTTATGCTATCTGATATAAAGCAAGCCTTCCTTCAGATTAAGTTAAGATCTAAGGGGAGGATCCAATTATTGCTTCTGGCTGAGCCCAATTTTCACCTTCTTAAGAATTTACAAAAAAATTCGTAATTTTCAGCCGATTTTGACCATATAAACACCAAACTGTAGCTTTTTTTTACCTCTAAAACGTCGTATTCGAGTGTTTTTCTGTGTCTGTAGTCATTGTTTTGGTATTTCAATTTTTGAAAATCTATGTTTTTGACATACATCAATATTTCACTTTTTCAAAAATTTAATCGTTTGAAAAGGTGAAATATTGATATATATTTTTTTCTATTTATCCGATCAACATCAAATTTTCAGGGCTTGTAAAGTCGGGCGAGATACACCTTTTTTACTTAGATAATGTTTTTGTATACTCAAAAGAAAATTTGTAAAAAATTTCCCAAATTTTTTTTTTGAAAATTTGTTCCAAGAAAAAATCCAAAACTACTGCATATACAAAGAAATTATCTAAGTAAGAAATGTGCATCTTCCCCGACTACAAAGGTCCAGAAAATTTTATGCAGATCGAATAAACAGAAAAAAAATCCCAATTTTTCAATTTCAAAACTCAAAAATAGTAGATATTGAAAATCAACCATGCTCAGATATGGGGTCCAATATCAAAATTCCGTTGCTACACTTTTTAGATAATAGTCCAATCTTTGTATTTTTCAAGTTTGAAATCATTTCGAAAAATAGTTTAGGAGGAGTTTCGAAAATGTCAAAAACATAGATTTTCAAAAATTGAAAATACCAAAACAATGACCACAGACACAGAAAAACAGTCGAATACGACGTTTTAGAGGTAAAAAAAGCTACAGTTTTGTGTTTATATGGTCAAAATCGGCTGAAAATTTAGACTTTTATGTTCACTTTTAGGGGGGTGAAAATTGGGCTTAGCGTGAAGCAAAGAATGGACCAACCCTTTAACTAAAATCTATCGAAGACCTCAATCGCTTTTGCTTTTTTTTTTTTGAAAAGTAATGGTTAATTAAAAGTTTATCAGTACTCAATCATTGTTTTTGGTTCCACATCCTCACCTTTCATCCTCAATTATATCATCAAGCATCATGCTCAGTTTTATAAGGATGATGCATGTACTCAGATTCTATTGAATAATTTTTTTGTTGATAATTTAATTATTAGTGCCAATGATCCACGACATTTAAAGAAACTTTATCATGAATGCAACAAAAGAATGGAAGATGGTAGTTTCCATCTTAGAAGTTGGGACTCTAATTAAGAGCTATTATGGAAGAAGAGGGTAGAATAGTTCAGCATCAGGAGTCAGAAGATAAGGTTCTTGGATATCTTTTCAATCCTCCTACAGATAAGTTAAAACTGGCAGAATTTTTGATTAATGCTGATGCAAATACGAAAAGATTGCTGTTATCAGTTGTGCCCAAGGTTTTTGACCCTTTAAATATCTTTTTACCCGTAACTTTAAGAGGTCGATTATTAATTAGGAAATTATGGCAATTGGGTCTTCATTTGGATGAAAAGGTCCCTTCTGATGTTTTAGTTTCTTTGTCTTGATCATTGTTTCTCAACCGGGGGTCGCGAACCCCAAGGGGCGCGATCAGATATACGGGGGGTCGCGGTGGGTCAGAGAAAACAAAATATTTAATGTACGATAAACAGCTTTAATTAATGAATTATAATCAAATGTTACACAGTTGTTATTTATAAAAAGTTAATACTTGATAAAATAAAAATAACCAATATACTTAATGCATCCAATAGAATCTTTTATTAAGGAATTATGTATATATATATATATATATATATATATATATATATATATAGTTATAGTTATTATATATATATATATATATATATATATATATATATATATATATATATATATATATATATATATAGGGTAATTAGGGGGTCGCGAGGTTACTAACTTTATGCGTTTTGGGTTTTCTGCGTTTTGGGGTTTCGAGGGTAGCGAGGCTTAAAAGGTCGAGAAACGCTGGTTTAGATGTTTAGATTTAAATAAATTACCTAATATTGAAATTGAAAGGTGTGCTTTCTCACTTTCTTCCAAAAACTATTTATTCAAATTCTGTGATGATTCAACGTCATGTTATGGTAAAGCAGTTTATAGTATTGGTCAAGGTTCAAATTTAATATTATCAAAGGCCAAGGTGGCCCCCCTCAAATCTAGGGCTTTGCCCTCTTTAGAGTTGTAATCTGTGTTTTTTTATTTTTTAAGTGTATCAAATCAATATTATTAGAATTAATAATGTTCAGTTCAAAAGTATAAAGGAGTTTGTAGATGCCCAAATTGTTTTTTCATGGCTCCTGTCCGGAAGAGCAAAAAATAAAAATATTTTTGTAAACAATAGGCTCAAAGAAATTTACCAAATCAAAAAACAAGTTGAGCAAGAGTACAAGGTATCTATTTCTTATGCTTACATCAATTCTGCTGAAAACCCAGCATATCTGATTACCAGAGGTGTTACAACCTCTACTTTTATTTCAAATTACCATTATGGCTTTAGGGCCCTTCTTGGATTCTTCTAGATCAATCTCAACGGCCTATTAGTAAAAACTTAAATGTTTGTCTGAGGTCAATAAGGAAAAGACTTTACAATGTCACACATCTGTGGTTGTTACTCAGTCTTTGTTACCCTTTAAAGATTACTCAAATGTGCATAAGCTTTATAAGGTAACTTCAAAAATATTCAAATTCATTAGCAGGAGTAAGGGACTGGATGAAGATTGTGATCAGAAAGCCCAACTCTATTGGTTGAAGATAATGCAGCAGCATTGTTTTTCTAAGGAAATATTATTTCTCCAAAATCCTAAAAAGGATGAAATTCTACTGCTATTTAATCATCTTTTTATTCATAGACGATAAAGGCCTCATGCGATCCAAAGGGAGAATTGCTAAGACACTTTTATATAATGATGATGTGATAAATCCAATTCTTCTTGGAATTACTATTCATTAATTACATTAATTAATATTAAATATTATTCTTAATTCTTAATTTTTATGGGTTGAATGGGACACTCTAAATTGGATTATGCGTCTTCTTACTGTCTCTTTTTATATATATATATATATATATATATATCGCTATGCACGTAACGCGTATGTTTCACGATAATGCGAAACGGTTAAACACCTACCTTGAACCGAACGAAGCACTTG
>JABUQX010143390.1:22500-25000 GCA_015478945.1 Trachelipus rathkii | reverse complement strand
TCTTTGCTACATATTATTTGTTAGGTCTTGCATGGTATTTGTTAGAATCTGTTCGGTGTTTCAAAATAGCAAAAATAATGGATTTTTAACGACCGCGTCTATGCCTATTATGATAAGAGGTAAAATTAAAATTATATAAAAAAAACCGCGTTCAAAAAGTTTTGTTGCCCCCTCAAATTTAAAATAAATTCCATTATTTATGTAATGACAAAAATGAGGGTGGTGGGTAGAGGCAGTTTCAAGTATTTGCAAGAAAGTGGGCGGAGTTCAATCAACAACTTTGGGCTGGGGCGTGTTTCAGCTCTACTTTTACTAATTCATACTTACTTACGTTATTAGCAGAAGCGCAAATGGATGTAGAATTGGACCGTCCTGGATCGCATTGAGCAAGAAAGGGAACGACAAAAGCAGCTTCACCAACTTAAGAAAAAAAATTATGAACTTTCAAATATTACCAGAAAACTTGAAGAGAAAGCTAAAACTTCGGAAAAGAAGGTTTATTATTATTATTACATTATTTTTATTCATATTATTTATTATTATTATTATTATTATTATTATTATTATTATATTATTATTATTATTATTATTATTATTATTATTATTATTATTATTATTATTATTATTATTAGGATCATGTTGATTATCAGCTTCCACCTTCATATACATATCGATTGTATGAATTCGAACACATTTCATAAAATTGAAGGAAAATGCTTTTAAAATCAAATTGAAACTTTAAAACTAAAGCAGCTTCACACTCCTATAAATATTAAACATAACCTTTACTTAATGCACATATATAATGTAATTTATTTATATTCATATTTATATTTATTATTTATTTCACTCTGGGTTGTTTAAAAATAAAAAATAAAAACGCTGCAATTTCTGAACATAAACGTACTAAAATTTTGCTAAACATGCATAAATCGTTCCAGCATATTCTCCGTCAGTTTGATTTTTTTAATTTATTGCTAGTATATATACTAATAATGAATTTAAATGGTGACGGGACATGATTCAAAATATATATATGACCTAAGCCTTGTTTTTATGACCGTGTTTTTTTGTTTTGTTTTTTTTTTTTGTTTTTTTTGACAGTGTTGCAGCATACATGCTGCAACATATGTTATATCCAAACGTGAAATATTCTAAATAATTAATATTTCCATTGTATTCATTTCTTAGACATAAAATACTTTTAAAAAGGAAATATTTTTGGATAATTACGGCTATATATATATATATATATATATATAAAGAAAGAGAAGATATATATATATATATATATATATATATATATATATATATATATATATATATATATTTATATATATATATATATATATATATATATATATATATATATATATATATATATATATATATATATATATATATATATATATATATATATATATATATATATATATATATAAATGGTAAGATGTGAGCTGGATGACCCGCAAACTTGAGTAGTTTCTTTTATGTTGGTGCTAAAAATCCAATTGATAAGAAATTGCTTTATGAAGCCTAGATTCTTTCCTTTTTAAATTTTTGAGTTAAAATTGTATATATTATTTACTAACTGTGTTTAGTTATTAATTATTTTTTTAAAATAAACTTTGGTTCAAATAAATAAAATGATAATTACGTTTTATTATTAAATTAATGATTAAATATGTTTAAAAATGAATTTAAAAAGGCAAAATATCAGAAAAGAGCCAGGAGAATTATCTCGAAAGTATGACACTTAGAAAACTAAATACATATTTGGAATCATGTATAGTGCTCTTACTGGGAATAAAAAAAAAAAAAAAAACTTGAAAAGTACGATTACATTATAAAAATACCATATATTTGGAATCTGTGTATGCTTATTATATACAAATTCGTTTTAAGGATTTAAAACTAACGATCACCCTAGACTCATTGATACCAGGAGTCGGGTCTCTCGGCCTCTAGGTACGATTTGGGACTTGTCTCTTCTTTTCATCGTTATTATTATCTTGAGTTCTCTAATGGAAATATATTTCCTGAACTTCAATTTCAGAAATTACTTATAAATATAGGTACTGAAACCACTTTCTACATTGGCATGTTTTTACAGCTGATTCCAAATATGTAATTGCTTTTCTTGTAAGTGTCGTAATTCTTTCTCGACTTTTTTCTTTTTCTTTTTCTTTTTTTACATTCCGGTAATAAGTTTATACGCCGATTCCAAATATGTATTTGGTTTTCCTGTAAGGCCATACTTTTCGAGATAATTCTCCGGCTCTTTTCTGAATTATGCCCTTAAAGGTAAATACATTAAACTGACAGTTTGAATAGCGAATAAACAAAATATTTTGTTATCGCTCCTTTACCTTGGCTCTCTCTCTCTCTCTCTCCTCCTCTCTCTTCTCTCCTCTCTCTCTCTCTCTCTCTCTCCTCTCTCTCTCTCTCTCCTCTCTCTCCACTACATATTACATATATAGCAAAGAGCAAAGAAAGAAAG
>JABUQX010143390.1:7500-17500 GCA_015478945.1 Trachelipus rathkii | reverse complement strand
TCTAGGTCACAGAGTGGAAAATAAAAGGATGCGGAGTGTGTGTGGGGAGATGTGCGCTCGTGTCCTTCTCATTGAACAGGTTTGCGACTAGAGTTCAGAAGTGGTGTCAATTGTAATAGGGATAAAATAAAGAGAGAGAGAGAGAGAGAGAGAGAGAGAGAGAGAGAGAGAGAGAGAGAGAGAGAGAGAGAGAGAGAGAGAGAGAGAGAGAGAGAGAGAGAGAGAGAGAGAGAGAGAGAGAGAGAGAGAAAAGAGAGAGTGTGTGTGAGAGAGAGAGAGAGAGAGAGAGAGAGAGAGAGAGAGAGAGAGAGAGAGAGAGAGAGAGAGAGAGAGAGAGAGAGAGAGCTCGGAGAATGGAGAGGAGGACATCTTTGGTAGAATTACAATATTACGTGTAAACGAGTTGAGGTGAAGAAGGAACAATAGCTTCTTAGTCGTCTAAAGTGGAATTAGAAATAAAGGTAGGAGAGAAGTGTTCAGCTTTGACGGCAGGCTAGATAGCTGTGGTGTCGTTGGAAGAAACCGGACTGGAGGAAAGAGGAAGAAGATAAGTTGGAGTCGATATTTTTTGCAACATACCATAAAGAGTGTTGAAAAGAAGAGTAACCAGAATAGATTTAGCACGATTTCGGAATGAACTAAGAAAAGCGTGAGATTTTAGAGTACGAAGACGGTGGAAATTTCTCAAGACAACATCTATGCTATGAAAAAAACTAAAACAAACAGAGTTGAATTAAGGTTTATGAGGTTTAGTTGAAGGAAAAGAGAATGGAATAGAAGCCTCATGCCAGAAATATTCACTTCAGTATGCTCTCTACGCACTCCAAGGAATCTTTCTCGCCGAAGAGATAATTAGTTGAATTAAGGTTTATGAGGTTTAGTTGAAGGAAAAGAGAATGGGAATAGAAGCCTCATGCCAGAAATGTTCACTTCAGTTATGCTCTCTACGCACTCCAAGGAATCTTTCTCGCCGAAGAGATAATTAGTTGAATTAAGGTTTATGAGGTTTAGTTGAAGGAAAAGAGAATGGAATAGAAGCCTCATGCCAGAAATGTTCACTTCAGTTATGCTCTCTACGCACTCCAAGGAATCTTTCTCGCCGAAGAGATAATTAGTTGAATTAAGGTTTATGAGGTAGTTGAAGGAAAAGAGAATGGAATAGAAGCCTCATGCCAGAAATGTTCACTTCAGTTATGCTCTCTACGCACTCCAAGGAATCTTTCTCGCCGAAGAGATAATTAGTTGGAATTGCGGTTTATGAGGTCAGTTGAAGGAAAAGAGAATGGAATAGAAGCCTCATGCCAGAAATGTTCACTTCAGTTATGCTCTCTACGCACTCCAAGGGATCTTTCTCGCCGAAGAGATAATCATTCCCCCCAAATATTATAAGAGTACAACAGCTAATCTGAGAAATTTGTGGTACCGAAGTTCTCAAAGCGTTTTCTCGAGATAGGTGGAGATCTTTCATGCTGAAGATTTGAAGAGATATGGCAAGATATTGAGATATGAAGATGATCAGACAGACTAATAATATAAGAAATATTATTTGAAATTACGAAAACCCAAGAATGCTATGTTCATATTCAAGAGTATCAGGAACATGGATAGAGGAGGCGTACCATCAGCTCATCGTTGTTATGGATACAGAAATAGAAGGTAAGTTTACTCTCTGTATCTTGAGAACCAGAAGAAGGCCATTGTCGGTAGTGAACATTGAAATCACTTAAAATGCTGATTTTGGAGAGAGGAGAAGAAAATATTTTCCTATTTTGGAATTTAAATAGTCGAATAAATTAGGATAGTCATTAATGCAAGGAGATAAATAAACAGAACACATGATTTTAGGCGTAGATTGGCAAGCGAGTCTAAGCAACAATTTAAAAAATTTTTAAGAGTCCGAATTAGAAACACGGGAGCAAATAACGCGATTGCGAACATATGCACAACGACATGAGAATTGTGAATAGAAACAGTAAGAAGGAACAGAGTAGAGTTTGCTGTAAGAGCGTCCACATCTGAGTTTCGGCCAACAACTAGAGGTAAGGTCTTAAAAAAATGTGGTGTTGGAACAAAGTGGAAAGTAGAATAAAACAGCCAATGTTACAGAAATAGTGTAGAATAATGCTGTACAAACGCAAGTAGACAGAAAGCCTGGCGGGCACCAACCCCAACCCCACTGGAAGTGGAGGCACCTAACTCCCAGCATGGATGGGAGGAATGCCGAGGAACCTTTTCTGAATGCCGATGCAGTTTATCATTTCGCAATTTTTTTTTTTTAAATTTGTTTGAAGACATCTGAGTGTAAGAACAGGAGGTCTTATAATCAAGGCATTAAGACCTATATATATATATATATCATCCACCTTCTTCCCCAAGACTGGGGGAAGCAAAGTGCGTAGCATGCACTGAAACAGAAAAGTAGTAGAAGAACATGACACAAGTCGAAAAAAGCCCAGCATTACCGCCCCCTTTATACCTATTAGTGAGAACTCGTCTGCAGTCAGAAAATCCAATTATATATATATATATATATATATATATATATATATATATATATATATATATATATATATAGAGTATATATATAAATAAATATATATAATATAGATACTTGTCTTCACATATATATATATATATATATATATATATATATATATATATATATATATATATATATATATATATATATATATATATATATAAAGATATGAGTTAGTTATATATATATTATATATATATTTTATACATAAAATAAATATATTATATATATATATATATATATATGTTGTTATATATATATATTATTATATTATATATATATATATATATATATATATATATATATATATTATACATATATATATATATATATATATATATATATATATATATATATATATATAATATTAGCAGTTATATATATATATATTATATATATATTATTATTATATTATATATATATATATATATATTATATTATTATATATATATATATATATATATATATAGAAGAAGTAGTTACATATATATATATATATATATATATATATATATATATATATATATATTTAACTTAGAGAGGTAGGGTGTGTTAGGTGTGAAAGAATTAATAAAAGAGGAATGAGCGTATTAAAGAGTTGTGTGGTGTGAAGACAGAATAAATGAGAGAATAAATGAAAGTACGTTGAGATTGGTTTGGTCATGGAAAGGATGGATGATAGTTGGCTGGTTAAGCGAATGCATAGTGGTGAGTGCAGGGAATCGACCGACTTGGAGACCAAAGAAAGTGGATTGAGAGTTAGTAAAGGAATGCCTTTAGGATGAGTGAAATGTGAGTTTGATAGGGGCGAGAAGAAAGGTGCATATTAGAGTGTATGGTTGTGGCTCACCTGGGCCAAGGGATGAACTCCAAATTGACGAGACATAACGAGGGTCCGTCGCGGTCCCGTGAAGCTTCCCAGGGTGGATTTTGACTGCGACGAATTCCTCAACTAAAAGGTATAAAGGGTAAGGCTGGGCTTTCTTCGACTTGCGGTCACGTCATGTTCTTCTACTACTTTTCTGTTTCCGGTGCATGTTACGCAACCTTACCCCCAGTCGTGGGAAAAGAAGGTGGGTGATGATAGTATATATATAGAATATATATATATATATATATGTATATATATATATATATATATATATATATATATATATATATATATATATATATATATATATATATATATGTAATAATGAACTTCTAGAGAGTTTCTCTCCCATAAAGACTCCATTAAACTAGTAATCGAACCTCTGAACCTCTGACCTTCTTCACACGAAATCGATTGTTCTACCCATGCGTTATTCATGTTGCTTGTGTTTATTTAAATATTTTCGAATGATTTAAAAGAAGAAAGACTCTTCGTATATCGATTGTATGCTTTGATCGGTTGTGGAATCGATTATTAAGATAATCGAGCTTATCGAAATATCGATTTGAGGGTTCAGATATCAAGTATTTAGGATCACGTGATTCCAATTTCAGTTCCGATTCTACCTACTTATGAAGATTTCGATTTAACTGCATAAAATCATGCCACTCTTAAACTCGATTTCGATTTGATTTCTTTTCCGCATGCTTTTCGTTACTCTTCCCAATCTGATTCATCAAAATTTGCCCATTCTGCAATTCTTATTTTTGAGCTCTGATTTGAAGGAGATGTCTTGGTACTCTATTCTGGTACCATTCTCATTCCTCATCTCTTGTTTGAACGAGATGTCCTAAGTACTTCTTTCTGGCACCATTCTGTTACTGAGTTCTGAGTTGAACGAGATGTCCTAAGTACACTTTTTTGGCAATTATCCTAACTCCTGAGCTCTGCTGAACGAAATGTCCTGGGTACTTTTTCTGGTACCATTCTCAGCTCTGGTTTGAACGAGATGTCCTGGTACTCTTTTCTGGTACCATTCTGATTACTGGCTCTGGTTTTAGAGACATCTTGGTACTCTTTTCTGGTAGATTCTAGGAATAATTCTTTGATTCCTGAGCCTGGTTTGAACGAGATGTCATGGTACTTTTCTGGTACCATTCTGACTTCTGAGCTCTGGTTTGAAAAAGAGATGTTCTGTACTCTTTTCTGGTACTATTCTCATTACTAAGCGCGCTGGTTAGAACGAGATGTTCTGGTACTCCTTAAGATTATTTTCATTAATTTCTAAAAGTTTTTTCTTTTATTAATTATTAGTTTTGATTACGATTTTAATAATTCATTGATATAATAAATTTAAACTAATGTAAAAATTTTTTTTTCCAGAAAAAAAGGAGTCCCCAGCGCCTGATCGTCATTCTATTTTCCTGACGAAGCAAAGAGATGAAGGAAGCTGAATATGAAAGACAGATTAATGAAAGGGACGTCGAAATTGATAAATTGAAGCAGAGAATGCAGCAACTCGTGCGAGAATTTACGGGAAAAAATGGAGAAGTATATATTTCGTTTCATAATCTTAATTTTTTTATTTTTTTAACTTAGAAATAAATATTTTTAACATTCCTAGAGCTTTGATTTTTTAAATTTGTATAATTGGAAATTTATTTCAGAACTTTTTATTTATTTATTTTTTATAAATTTCTAGTATTATTTTTTATTAAATTCAAAAACTTTGAACTCTGAAATTAGAACTTTGGTTTTTCTTCTTATATTTACATTGTTGAATCAATTAAAATTTATGGGACTTTAAAAGTCTAGAGCTTTCTGAAAATTTTTACTCATGAAATCTCTATTTATTTTTTTAACTACCTATTACTTTGCGGAAACACAACAACTCCGGAGCATTGAATGATGTTAAAATTAAAGAATCCTAGAATTTTTTTTTAATTTAGGAATCTTTTATTCATATCCAGAACTAGAATTTTTTTTTAAATTTAGACTTTTCAAGGCTTTTATTTAGTTTAAGCTCACACCTCATGTTTTCTTGCACTTTATCGAGAAGAGGAACTTTCAAGTTTTTCCCTCCACGGAACTTATCCAAAACTTTCACCTCACGACTATGCCATCATGTCGCTACCTTAAAGCTAACCGTATAAAGCAACTTTCTGTATGAAACACGTTCAGAGATTGACCTGTCATACCATTTGTGCTAGTCCTAAATGGTTTTATTACTCATTAAATTCAAAAACATTCTATTCTTTTTATTTCTGATATTCCGAACACTTATGGCGGTGTTTCATACAAAATTGTCACTAATGTACTGGGGGTACTCAGACTCCTTCTATACGAGCGCTTGAATCGCGGCGTGTCAAACCCTGCGCAAACGCCAAATAAATATGTCAATGAATGAATTCAAGTCTGGCTTGAGGATCATTCCTAATAATGTTTAGAAATAATTTTATTTTGGGATAATTCAAAATTTGACTTTCAAAAGAATAATGAAAAACGAAATAAAATAATTTGATCAAATATTAATTAAACACTTTTCGCTAAACCGTGAAACCGTTAAAAAGTTCGTTTTTTTTTTTTTTTTCACAAATTGCTTTAAAATATTTAAATTCTCTTTGTTTTAATACTGTTTTATTTCTTAATGTTCAAGAATATCAAAGTGCAATCATTTTTAAATATTTTATCATGATTATTACTAAACTTTAGTTTTATTAGTTTATTGATAAGATAAATATTTAGTTTTGTTTATTGCTAAAACTTTAGTTTTATTAGTGTATTGCTGTATTTTGAAAATTTTTTTTTACGTATTTATTGCGATTTTCATAATAATTTATAGTGATGGGCACAGTTAACTGAAGCGCTTAGCTTCGATAATCGATAATCCGTTAATTTGAAAGACTTCAGATTTAAACCGGATAAACTTGAATAAAAATATTATGCAAAAACAACGATAACCTATAATCATGTGTACCCACAAATTAGTCGTGTAAATTCCTCACGAAATATTAAGATGAGCTGAACATTCCTATGCATTCCATTGCCTTTTGGTTCGCCCTTTTCGGGCTTCATCTTCGCAGAAGGTGCTCTGACGTAATCTTGATCATACACTTATGTGCTTGTTGAACACGTTTAGTGGGCACTCCCAACCAAATCCTCCTTCACATGACCCCACAGGTTTACGAACAAACACCCAAATATATTCTAACAAATTTTAAAAAAGGGATAAAACATAAAACTCCCTCGAAGATATTTAGAGGGCCAGCATCCAAACAATACCTCCTCGTCTACTCCTTCCTCATCATCACTTTGAAGTTGATGGCCTTCGAAGATGAAGTTGGTGCGGCCAAGATTTCGCAGTCTTCACGGTTTACTCGTTTGCAGTGATCTTTTTTCATTTATTTCTTCAAGATTCGCTGTTTTTATTCTAATTTTCACCTTGTGAATCACCACTGCGCTTCCTCTGGATCTCACCTCTTGTACTTGGCAGCAACTTAGATTCTTCAGCTGTTAGACAGCAAACCCACTCTTCTCCGTATCCTCTATCCTCAACCTTCAGGCAAATAATGATGTTGTGCACATGCGCACAATGACATAGTCTGTTCTCGTGTTTATATTCGAAGTCTTCCGAATTAACGATGTGACTTAGGTTCTCTTGAAAATATTTGACTAAATTCATTTATTATGTTCATTTATCTCTAAACTCGAATGACTATCATAAATACTTTGCCTATCTAAACTGCGATATGGAGCACATTCTCTCTAATACTTTCTCAGAAATCATTATTTGGGCAATTTCAATGTTTAATCATCACCAATGACTTTCTTTCAAGTTTTAACTTAAGATTCAGTCGGCGATCTTGCTTTCATTTTCTTTATACAGAATAACCTTGATCTAATGGTTCAAAATGGAATAAAACTTGGTAGAACCATGAAGCTTTTAACTGCCTCTATTTTATTTATGGCCATGAACTTTTCTTAATTTCTTTCTTCTTCCTTATACCGTTAAATACTTCCCCTGATAATCTTCTTATCTCTGTATCCTGATCTTTCTTCTCAAGTCTTCCGGATGAAACCCCCCCCCTGCTGTTAGGAAACTTTTTCGCCACCTCGGTGAGGCAAACTGGTCGGACCCTGCGGCTTTTACTTCCCTTTCGTTCCTTGAAATGATTATTTGCTTCCTATGGGGAGGTGCTCGGAGTGGTAACATTGCATAACACGGGTGATTCTCTCCAGTGTGGAGTCCATTTCATTATATTTCAATTCAACTAAACTTCATAAACCTTGGTTTAACTCCGCTTGTTCTCGTACTATTCGCCGCATGGAATCTTTCCTTCAGGATTTGCTGTCATCTTCACACTCCAGAATATCATGTTTTTAACATTCCGGAATCAATCCTAAATCCTAAATCCTAAATCCTAAATCCTAAATCAATCCTACGTAACACTAAGAACTCTTTTCTTCGTATAAATTGTAATAATTATTCTGGTTCCTCTTCTTCACTCTTTCTGATATTTTGCTAAAGAAAAAAATCTCATCTTTAACTTTCATTCCTTCTTACTTTCCTTCTTGTTTCTCCTCTCCGACTGTACCGCAGCTGTTTTATCTTCTGCTGAAGCCAACTAGACTCTTGCTTCAGACCTTTGAATCTTATTTCACTTTAGACGCTTCTGGAGTTACTTCTCCTTTTAAACTTTGTTCCAATTTATTTATGACTAAAATTGTAATTTCTTCGAAAGATACTATATCTATCTTTCTGCTCCTTAATACCAAGTGTAGCAGGTGTTCGTCGTCCACAAGATCCCACCCGTTTTCTTCTCTCTCTCTCTCTCTCTCTCTCTCTCTCTCTCTCTCTCTCTCTCTCTCTCTCTCTCTCTCCCAATGAATCGTGCGCTTATTCAACCTGTGCCGAAAAGGCGGACCCCTCTCAACCCTTCCATCGTTCAATAACTGCTGTTGTTGACGATCATCGTCATATTTGAAATTATCAATAATTATGTTCCTCATGGTTCTATTTTATACACAAATCTTTTCTTACATTTCTTTCTTTACCATTTTCCATCTGTCACTTCCGTCTCTGTCGACTCCTATGCTGACTTCCCCTTCATAATTTGAAAACATTGCACTAAAATGCATCAATAGCTGATTATTTAGAGAGAGACCTTTGAGCAACTGACCTATATGATCCTTTCTATGACCCACTGGATCAAAGTGAAAATACGGCAGCCATAATGCCCAAAACTGTGTCCATTCATCTTTGTAGTCGACATAATCTTCCACATAACTATAACACCTTTCAAAGCACCCACCTCAAAACTTTCCGCCTGTCTCTTTAATTTTCTTGGTATATATTTTTCGTGATCTTCCTTGGAAGGATCACATAGATATTTCTCCTTTTAAAAGAGCTTCTAAGAGGTTTGTTGTTATGAGGTTCCTTCAAAATTTCTCCACACCACCCCAGCTGCTTGCAATGTATTTGTTCGTTGTTCACTCAGGTTAGCTATGCATCGCACACGGAGCCTCTTCCATACACTCAGTTCTCCTTGACAAGGTGGAGTCTAGTTATTTTATTCAAGCAACTTTCTTCGATATTTTAGTTATTTTCTTTCTTTACTTTCAACTACTTATTTTAGTCTTCATCAGCTCTTTCGGTCTCACTTTCACCCTCCAGGCTCTTTACTCTGTCGAGCTGTTACGTCACTCTCTTTATACTATTATCCTTTGAGATGATCTCTTGAGATATGGCTTTCCACACAGTTTCATCCTTTCTCATTCCAATTCTCTTACCCAAAGACTTAACCACTATGCTCAATCTTATATGTACTCCACTGGTAAAGTCTGGAACACACTCCCACTACCTATTTTTCCACATGCTTTTGATTATCACAGTTTTAAAAGGTATTGAACATGTTTGCCTTTTTAATTTGGCTCTGCTTTTTATTTCTCCTATTTCTGGTGGAATTCATTATGCCTTTGGTCTTTGCTCACCAGAGAACACATAAAAACTCCGTTAACTTTCGTTATGTGGAAAAAGCTTCAGTTTGTTTCTTCTTAAGTCCTTAAAGAGATTCGAAATTTTAATATGTTGTATCTCAGACACAGAGCTTTCCAAAAAGGTTTAAGAAAACCAATAATCAGACGGTGTTCGAGGAATATATATAAATAATTAAATGATCAAATAAAGTTAAGCATTGGTTATATTTAACAGTTTATTCTCTGCAAAATGTTCTAAACGTATAAGAAATAATAATAATAAGAAGAAAAAAATGCACGCAAAATTAACTTTATAACCTAATTATTGCATTCTTTCTGTTTGCCCTATAATGTTCTTTTTCCATCGTTTCACCCTGTTCCTGGTTTCCTTCGCATCTGAAAGGGTGGTCTTCTTTGTACATTGAGAGGGCCTTCGTTCAGCTGGTTTTATCAACCAGTATATTATTGTGCTTATAAGCTGTCAATAGTAGTCTGCCATACTGGTTGTTGCAGACCCACTCTCCAAAGAGCAGCAAACATAAAAGATTTTAGCATTAGCGAACTTAACGTTAGCAGAACTTAAACTAGCAGAAGCTAAGTGGTCCATTAAAGGT